>LUGF01019250.1:142314-177334 GCA_001625245.1 Calycopis cecrops | reverse complement strand
ATAGTATACTCTTGAGGAAACACGCTAAGTAATAAAGTAGGGTATATTACCTAACTATAGTATCAACATACTAGTCAGAACAGTAATATAACCTTAAAAAGGTAATTTTTCCATTTTTAGAATCCTTTTGCAAGAAGTAGTTCCATTGCAATCCTGGCAGCGGAATTGGGGTGACACGACCTGGGAGATATATCTCGCTCAAATTATACTTCTATTCCTGAGTAGCAGGTGGCCCATTGGAGGAGAGGAGGAAAGAGGGCCACGCGTCTGCTTAATAATCAATAATCATGGACGTCCATGGGCGCCTGTGTCGGTATACTCTACAAAAATTCCTAGATAATCCAGCAGTCTGATGAAAAACGTTGACGTCTACAACGGAGTGCGGTAAGTAAAAAAATATATATATATTGCATACGCTTACTTGTCATTTTCTGTCATTTCCTGCAATGCCGTCTCTATTTCTGGAACCATGTTTGAGGAGAAATCTACCTTTATTGCCCTTCCAGCTTTTACGGAATCCTCAGCATTTCTTGGCTGGTCCCCATATACTGGTATTGCTAGCATCGGTACCCCAAAGTGAAGAGCTTCCAGATTACTTAGTAATCCGCAATGAGACATGAAGATTTTAACATTGGGGTGAGCTGTGGAACGATATTTTCAGAAAAATCTAATATTTGTATTTTATTTTACGAAAAAAATATAATTCTATGTTAATAATTAGTTAGAGCTGAGGGGGTGACGGTGGATCCAGGTTTACAGTGGATTATTTACTCTCAATACTATATAGTATTACTAGCTGCGCCCCGCGGTTTCACCCGCGTAAATTTTGAACCCGTGGAAAATCATTCCACGGCATCCCATAGGAACATTTTTTGAGATAAAAACTATTCTATGTGTTAATCCATGTTACCCTCTATGTGTGTGCTAAATTTTATGAAAATCGGTACAGCAGTTTTTGCGTAAAGGAGTAACAAACAAACAAACAAACAAATAAACAAACATGCAAACTTTCAGATTTATAATATTAATAAGATTTACAAAAGTCAACAATAAATAAAATTATATTAAAAAAGTCAGGTCGACTTCAAAGCTAAGACCATACTGAAAATTTATAATAAACTAGCAAGGTTGAATATTCTAACAATATAACTATATAAAATGACTAGTTGTGCCCCGAGGTTTCAAACGCGTTTAATTTCTAAGAAATCCATATAAACTTCAACACCCTATTTCACCCCCTTAGGGCTTGAATTTCTAAAAATCCTTTCTTAACGGATGCCTACGTCATAACATCTACCTGCATGCCAAATTTCAGCCTGATTCGTCCAGTGGTTTGGGCTGTGCGTTGATAGATCACTATGTCAGTCAGTCACCTTTGAGTTTTATATTATAAAATGATATATTTGAAGTCGGTAGCCAGTCCACATATGACTGAATATTATATCTACTATCGGCACTGACTTCCAACTACAGATGGCTTAAACCATTATATCTCTTTTAGTTATCAAAATTGAATATTTTTGTATAGGACAATAATTGTTGGCAGTTTCATCTTTATTGACAATAAACATTTACCTTTTTAAAATGTATGATATTTAAGAAATTCGATTACCTAAAATACTATTTTGTGGCATCCATTTCCTGATGTGGACATTTTTCGGTAGATTTTGATATTCATCTTCAAATTTCCAGAGTACAGTATACGGAAGTTTGCTAAATAAAGTGATCAAGTCTTGCTTTATTGTATTGGACAGAGCAGAAGATTTTACAATAGATCCCAAGCTGAAATAGATGGCGCCTTGAGGTGAAGAATCCAAAATATCTTGGAGGTCCTTAAAAGAAAATGTAACACAGTTTGTTATTGTTGTACCGCTGTTTGGTTGGTTTCGAATAAATTTCGCAAACGTCACTAAAGATGGAATCATCAGAAATATGGATCGGAGCAGAGCAAGTAAATTTTTTATTCAATACCGTAATCGCCAATGAAAGATTATTTATTTAATTATTAAAACCTAATTTTTTCTATTCAATTGATAAAAAAAACTTTTGACGCACCTTCGGCAACGGCGATACATCTTCATCGATGTGATATCCTCCCACCTCTACGGTATTTGGTGGCAGACTCTGCGCTGCAGAAAAGGAGGGATGCGAATTGACGAGCAGTATAGATATGTTACGTGATGCAGCGAAGTGGGATGGTAGAGGGACACCTCTGGCCTGTGCCAAGGGCGCAAAATTTGACTCGTAAATAGCTTGAGTGACAAAGCTTTCCTTCCTAAAATCAAGAAGTTAATACTAAACTTGAGATACTAGTAGTTCTCTCAATAAAAATGGTATCAAAAATATATCGTGACAAGGGAAGTTATCTATCGGAGTTCATTTATCATCCGGTGGGTGGTACATTATCTAGCAAGGTTTCAGTGGTAGCGCTTCGTCAGGTAAAGTATTAGTCAATTGTTTGGACAGAAAAAAGCTTTACCAGTTGTCCAATCTGAAGAACCAATGCAGCATAGTATTATAGAATCGCTCCGTGAAGGTCATGGGAATCTTGAAATTTGTCGTAACCATAGGTATGATCGAGACTGAGTTTACGGTGTCCACGAGGGCTTCCAGGTGAGGATGCATTACGAGGCCGCTTAGAAGAATCAATGGAACTTGTTGAATTGCTGCATACCTGGAAAAAATTACATATTATAACATCTTCGGGGGAGTTTCAATTGCGTGGAAATATCGAAAGAATACATATCGGTTGGTTAGGGATCGTAAAGTATATTTAATATTTTAACGGTATCGAAACTTACGCGGGTGAAACTTCGGGGTGCAAGTTTTTTTTCATAAAATTGTTCTGCCATTGCATTGCAGATGAGTTTCACCACAAACACTTCACCCATTGCGACTCAAATTTCTATATATTATGACTTAGTCAAACTGCAACAGTCCAGAGAAAAGTATTTTAGGGAGTACAATGTTTGTTGCATGACTGTCATATCCCAGCAAATTTGTCCTCCCTAATTTTTGTTCTGCTCTGCAATCTGGAAATGACAAATACATAGTACGTACCCGGCTTCTATATCTGCTATAAACCATTCGCTGACGACGGCGTCATACTGTTTATTTACAATGATATGTCTCACGGCTGGGTGATTAAGGTTGGCCAGAGAGATGTTCCGAGTTAACATTTTTATTTCTGACCAGCCGCTAGAGATCAGGTCCAGGGCTGTGAATATACATCTGAATAAAAACTCTATCACAGGAGAGACGACCGGCTTCTTACACGTTAGTCAGGGATTTAACTATTTGCCTCACATCGGCGATCATCGATCGCCCACTTAAATCTGTAGAACTGGTAGGTATTGACCATGAGGTCAAAACTTTCTTAGTTTTTGTGAAATCCCTTATAAATTTAACTAGAAATTAAACTGAATTAAAGTTGCAATATGTACTTGCTCCCAACAAATTAGGTATAATATTTTATTTAATTAGTCTTAATACTTCATAGTATGTAAATGACTTGATGCATCTAATTTAACATATAACTCGCCACTTTACACTGTTGAATCCTATAATTCTTTGCAAGCATTTGTGCTTCAAAAGAAGGTCCGACAGCCTATCTCTTTCTTCTGATTGTTGCTGGAAGGTCTTATAGCACTATATTTTTGTATTAAAAAACACAAGCTATATTACCGGTCCAATAAGAAAAACTGAACATATATCGTGATGCTTCGGAATAGTGAAAGTACAAAATAAATAAGGAAAGTAATTTGTACAACAAGCCTTCAGTACTCACGTCCAATCTCATTTTGTATAGAGCTCACGTCCACGACAGTTAAGCCCTGATGTGAATCTGATTCAGGAAATGCTGTAACCCAAGTTACCTGGAATTTGAAAGGTTTCCGTAAATTTGTACACATCGGCTTCAGCATTCCAAGTAATATTTTTTATGGAACATGAAATTAGTAACAATAATGTAAAAGGCAGTTGGTGCACAAATATACATTTTGAAAAGGTTAGAAAACAATAATAAAGATTTAATTATTTTTAGCTCAATGTTATTGGATGGTATCAACTAGAAACGCTCCACACAGTGAATAAAATTAATGTTTCTTAAACGAACCTCATGATTGTTTTTCAACAGTGACCTCACTATACCCTTCCCGAGGTGATGATGACTCTTCGTGGGTATAGGGGTCATAACCAATATCCTGTAGCCAGAGGTCAGCCATAAAATGGATGTCAAGCAGAGGAGAAGCTTCATTCTACAATAAATAAAATATTTCTTTTAGTTTCGTTGATATGATTATGAAAATTAAGAACGAGTTACAAAAGAGAGAGTAAAAGTGAAAATCAAATTGGTAAAGTTAAAAGTATCACGACCGAAGTGCAAGTCATAAAAAATCCATTTCGGTGAAATCCTACTTGCCCTATTGTATCTTGCTAATATATATATACTTTTCTTCTTTTATTGGAATTTGTTTAAAATTTATGTTGTTAAATTTTATCAGATTTGTGCACAATAAATAGGTTTAAGCGTTTTCAAGGAAACCTTACTAATAAAATAAAAATTATTGCACACATTATATTATTTACCTTAATTATTAATTATTTCCTTTCTTTTATTATTTCAGTGTATATTAGATCAACTAAATCAAGTAAACAAATTGTTCTCTGTATCTATGTAACGTGGTATTATAATTTTATCAACTAATTACTAGGGGCTAGGGTTCCTCCGAATAACAGAAATGGAATCCCACGTTAAATGGTTTTAAGTGTCTGTCTCGTGTGGTAGCGATTTAGATCTAGTTTTGGTCGAGTGTGATGACTGTTGTCTTGATATTTCTCTACATTAATAATAAGTGATGGGTACAGCTATATACTACTCAGTACTGTCTTCTTCTCTTCTTCTTGGCATGTTTAAGTAGATCTTGACTGTCTCCGCTTTTATCAGGGAGAGATTTTTTTTTCTACCTACCACTTTCTTCTGATTAAATTCGTTGCGGGTCCCAAGACAGATTTAGCTTTTCCATCGGTCTCCCTGTGTGGTTGTCGCCGTCGATTCTGGTGACACAGGAGTAGCAGCGGTGGGAACGAGTGGTGGTCCAAAACCCGTTTTGAAAGCTATATAAAAGTACTACTATGCCAAATATGAACATAAATTAAGTACTTAAAACTCTTGGGCTTAAAAACTGACCTAAAAGCTGCTCCTAACTAGAGTCGTCTTGTTGGAACAGGTAATTCTCAGATTCTGTACATGGTAATAATCTAGTAAGAGCCTAGCACTACATGCTACATTGCAGCTGAATTGGGCCGGCAGGACCGGGGATGTACCTCTCGTTCACATAATACCTATGTAAAGTTGCAAATATGCTGTCGCTTTTTGTGCGCCGCCACCACAACAAAAAAAATAAATCGATAAAGACTCAGTAGAAACAACAAAGTAGAACAAAAGTATATGAAAATCAGACGAAAAATAATTTAGTTTTTAATCTTGAATTTTTAAATTAGGCATCTTATATAGTTGCCTTATTCTTTAACTCAATTTTAAGGAAACTTACAACAGTTAACCGCAAACAATTTAAGGGCCTCCACCACATACTCTGCCTATGGACCGCTGAAGTCTAAGTCCGGCGCTGCCAGTACTTTTTTAAGTTCAATAGTAGTGTTACATATCCTACTAATTGCTTTTTTAAATAACTTTTTTTTTACTTTTTGAAATGCAACTTCTTAGAAAAAATCTTTCTAAATAATAAGAATTTTTGTCACGAAAATCGGGTCGCGCCTAGGGGACAAACAATATATATTTTTTTAACTTAGTTTGCGTCAGAAAGATGCATTAGCGGACCAAATATATGCATTTGTTAGTGTTCCATTTATTGTTTTCTAAAATGGAAATCCATGTTTGTATTTGTGTAATTTTATTGTAAATTGGGAATGTTTCAGCAATAGTGACGGTAATCTATACGTATTTGTATGCATGCATAAAAGAAACCACAGGATTGTTGTTACATACTGTGTACAGTATAAATTACACAGGCAGATTTTATTTTAGATTAGCTTTTACACACGCTGGCAAGGCTGAATTACACAGGCTGATTAGATAAACATTTTTATTAGGTATATAATAAAAATGTTTATAAAGTACAACCAGAACTTTATAGGTCGAAGTTAAGGTTGGATTTACATTTACGTAGGTATATATATCACATCTAGCGTCATGTCAATCCACAGGGACAGTTTTGTGAACATTTTCTTATTGAATTCTAGGTACTTCTATTGATGCCTATACTAGCCAAATGATTTGTATTACGCGCTGAGTACAAACTAAAGTAAGTACATCAGAGCCAGACTTTGAGTAAGTACTTTACTTATTATTGTAATACTAATCTATTTATTTATTGCTACGGAACCTTATGATGCATGGAATCAAGATACGTCGATTTTAGATTATTTCTATTTGGGTTATCTAATCTGATGCATCGAAAAAATATTTTTATCATATACCTTAGAAGTTTCGATAGTTTAATAAGTCAGATAGTTTATAATTATTATAGTATTGATTTTAACATAAAACATATATTAACATCTAAGGTTCAACAGCATGTGAATTGAAAATTACACTAATATTGTATCTAAAGCAGAAGATTGTGTTTGTTGGCCAGTTCAGATAAAGCCGAAGGTACTTAGTAAGATATCTGTCCGGCGAAATTAAACAGTAAGCGGGTTGTTCGTCTTCTACAAGACTAGTATTGCTTAGTACTAACTACTAAGACACAAACTCATTATCTAATAATTAAGTATATAGTCCTACAATGAGACACCCAATTTTATACCCTACATTTCTATTCTGTTTTGTTTTTTACTTTTGTTTAGGTATTTATAGCATTTTAAGTATTTATTATTAGCGTGCGCGTGCGTGTGTGTACAACATACTTCAGTAGCTCCTCTACTATAATCAATTATATTTAGCGCTTTATTTAATTTTTTGTATATCAAGGAGCTTAAAACTTAGAATTGGTGCGTAGAAAATACAGTCCTGTGAGGCACAACAGCCGGATTGTATCTGCGCCTTCCTGGGCGGGAGGGCTGCGTGTCACGAATCACGATGCTTACGTAAAGTTGAGCTGAGCACATAGAGCTGTCTGACAGTAACCACTTCGGATAACTTGTAAAGATGAACAGTAGAGAAAAGACATCGTTTTTTGTGTATCACTTTCAGTACAGTTCTCTGTGCTCTCTCTAATTTTGATCATATGCGTTTTCGCAGTTCCTCCCCATACAGGTATACAGTACGACATAATGCCCGGTACGTCATTTTCAAAACTTCAGATGTAGACGAGTTGCGTAGTGATTTAAATATGTATCTTAGTTTCACAATCCTATTTGAAAGTCCGTCAATCTGAGGGGCCAGTTAAGTCTATAGTAAATTATTACCTACTCCTAAATACTTCACAGTATATGCTTTGGCAATAGTCTGGCAGTCACATTTTCTTTCACCAGTTTGAGTACAGTGAGGTGCTTTAATCACAAAATTATTTGGAGGTTGAGTAGGTACTGCTAAGTATCTAAAATGGTATAGTTTGTTTTGTCCTAGTTACTGTAAGCAAATTTAGATTGAGCCAGTTTATTACTTTTGGAATTAATTGCTCCGCCGTAAGATGAACAAAATTCCAATTGCTCCCCCGAAATAAGATTACTATATCGTCAGTATAAGTAAATAAGTAAAAAAAGATTTGGACCAAGTATGCGTCCTTGCGGCACCCCATATAATATATCTTCTGCGTCGCTTAGAAATTTACCGATTCTTACAACTTGTTTTCTCCTGGTTAGTCCAAGGCCGATTTTCTCCAATTTATTGACAAGTAGGGGGAACGAGACAGTGTCAAATGCTTTAGAGAGATCTAAAGATATAACTAAACATTTGACTCCCGCATCCAGATGATGCTTCGTGCATGTAGTATGCAGCTGCATCTTCATTCAGCAGATACACTGGAGCTAAAACCGCAATGGTTAGTGGCTTTTTTATCGGGATTTAGCCCACCACTCCCACCGTTGCTAACCCTGTGCCACTAGGATCGACAGCGGTAACCACACATGACCCTTTGATATTGACACTGTCTCTATTGCCTCCCTTGTAGATGCACCAATGCAAACTTGAAGGCGTCTGGAAAGACTCCAGTGTGAATTGAGAGGTTGCAAATATATGGTATAGGTGGGACCAGTATATGACGGGCATCTTTTAGACGAGCGGCCATTCACTTCGAAGCTGATGGACAATAGTTTCAATTTCTCCTTCATCTACATCTAAGATTACAAGGTAGTTTGATGGAGATTTGTTTGTTTGTGAATTAAAATAAGTGGATGGACTAGTTTATCGACAAAAGCTGGTGATTTTTTGTTATAATTTCCGTGACTTAGTTTTTAACAATATTACTAAAGAATCTGCAGACTTCGTTTAATCAATCTTCCACGTTGTTGTGTAATTCTAGAAGCTCTATAGGCTGGGTAACATTTTTTTCACAATTTGTTATTTTCTTAGGGGTTATTCAAGGTTTAATTATACGGACCCTTTTAGGTAAATTAGTTCTTTTTGTGTGCTTTTCGATTATTGATTTTATGACATTAAAAAATAGGTTTGTTGCCATATTTACATTAGTAGATTTTGCTGAAGTGTACTCCCTTCAGCAAAATCTATTTTTTCTAAATCACTGACCACTGCTTTATGATCTATTTGAGATAGTTTTAATATTTTTACGAGGCGCGAAATCATCAATCACTAACATTGTTGGTGCGTGATCAGTAATAGCTAACCGAATAACCAGTGATGTATTTCTAAGTTTCTTCTTAACAAAAATGTGATCCAGTTAATTACTTTCCTTGGTGTGGTAGGTGTGAGAGGGTAATGGGAAGCGTTTTCAATAACATAATCTTAGCTGAAGTCGTCGTCATTAGTGCGACAGTACTAAATGATGCTAACGTTTTCTAATGTCATTAAGACTTTTTAAGCAGTTATCTAGACTATGTTTGGATTTATGTGACGGTGATCTGTATATAACTGCAAGAGCAATTTTATTTTCCACAGTGCAAGTGAAGCAACTACCATCTAGAAACAACGGCTCAACAATCTTACATTTTATACCAACCTTTGTGTACAAAAATTAGCTAAGATTGATTTTAAAAGCACGAAATTCGAAATTATTGTTAATTTCAAATAAGTTAAATAGCGAAAAATTTGAATAATGCTTTGTAGGTAAGTGTCCTTGAAGAAGTATTCTGAAAAGTCGCAGCATCATCCTGATCATCCTGTTCGCTTACTCAGCCTCAGACTTACAAACATTAATCCAAGATCTAAGCGACGCAAGCTGAGAGATTGGACTGAAAATGAACATGTCAAAGACCAAACTTAAGATCAATCAACGACATAACCGGTAACAGTGGATGCGGAAGTTATGCACTTTGGCCAAGAATACTTATATCTTGGGCAATTAGTTTCCTTCCAGTGCAGACAAGACAAAGAAGACACAAGACGTATCGAAAATGCCTGGAAGAGCTTACTGGTCCTTAGGGGAACTCATGAAGGGCAACCTTCCGATATCGCTCAAGCGAAAATTAATGGACGTGTGCATACTTCCCGTACTTACTTACGGATCACAGGTTTGGTCTCTGACACAAAGTCAAAAGTCCAGTCTTAAGGTATGCCAAAGGGCGATGGAGCGCAGTCTTTTAGGTGTCAAGTTATTGGACATAATCCGAAACACCGAACTGCGCTCCCGCTCAAAAATCGCTGACGTGGGTCTCAAAGCCGCAGAGCTCAAATGAAGCTGGACTGGACATGTCTGCCGCAGACCTGACGAGTCTTGGGCAAAAATTGCCACTTTATGGGACCCAGACTCAAAGAGACGACGCAGCGGATCAAAAAGGATATGGCGAGATGAGCTCGACGTATACCTGGTGGCGTGATGCAGCTCTGAACAGAGAAAAATGGAAAAAATGGGGGAAGGCCTTTGCACAACAATGGGACACATAATGGGCTTGATCCTACTTAATATTATAAAGGCGAAAGTTTGTAAAAGAGTTTGTTACTCTTTCACACAAAAACTACTGAACGGATTTACATGAAAATTTACAGTAATATAGCTTTCATATCAGAATAACATAATAAGTTAAAATTCTGAATCATATTTGAAGTCCGAAATCCACGCGGGCGAAGCCGCGGGAGGAAGCTAGTATAATAATAATAATATAATTTGTAGGTACTATGCGGATACACCTCGTACGGGGTGAATGACCCTGGCGGACAATTGGCGGCCGGGCGTTCGATCAGCTGATAATACAGCGTGTACGACGTGAGAAAAAACTTTAAAACATTCCTGTGGCTAAACTATTGCTCCGATTGATCTGACTTTTGTTGTGGACCCTGGAAATGATACACTAAATATGTGGTTTCATTTAATGCTTCTCGCTTTCATCAACCTTCTATAAATTTAACCAAAGTATAGTTAGAGAAATATAATATTTTCTTTTGTCTATTATAATTTTTAGTTTTTAGATTAAATAATTATTTTAGAATATATATATATATATTTTTTAGAAAACTAAAAGAAACCCGGAATAGGAACTGTGCACGAATCATAGAGGCAGCACTTTCGCCTCCCTAGTGATCATTTTAGGAATCAAGTGCTAGAAAAACACTAAGCAAGTGTAATGACAATGACATGTTGACATATGTCATATCATACGTACAAACGAAAATTAGTCACCCTTTGTCGTATCTCCTCGCTTTGACGCCTCCCCTGAAGGCCACTGCTAGCATCGGAATACTAGGAATCTACATATCGAGCAACGTTCAGTTTCGCGGTCATTTGGAATCAAAGACTAAACTTGCCTCAAAGAAGATGGGTATACTCAGTAGGGCTAAGCAGTACTTCACATCAGCCCATCGACTGCAACTCTACAAGGCGCAGATCCGCCCGCATATGGAGTACTGCTCCCACCTTTGGGCAGGGCCCCGAAATATCAGCTAGATCCATTTGACCGTATTCAACGTAGAGCGACTCGAATCGTTGATGACCCTGTTATTTCCGGGCAGCTCGATCCTTTGGCCCTACGGAGAGATGTCGGTTCCCTCTGCATCTTTTACCGCGTTTTCAATGGGGAGTGTTCCGAGGAATTGTTCGGCTTAATACCAGCAGCTGAGTTCCATCATAGGACATCGCGACAGAACTCAAAGTTCCATGCCCACCATCTCGATATTCCTGAATATATAGTATGCGGTATAAACGCCATTTTTTACCGCGTACAACAGTACTATGAAACCAGCTGTCTTCCTCGGTATTTCCGTTCCGATACGACTTAGGGATTTTCAAGAAAAGAGCATTCCTCTTCCTTAAAGGCCGGCAACGTGTCTGCAAGACACCTAATTTTGCGGATGTCTATGGGCGGCGATAGTCACTAACTACCTGCTCGTCTGCCCTCCTATACCATAAAACAAAATAGCTAGCATTCGCTTCATATTTCAGCCACTAGTTCGCGTGGCTGTCTAGAAGCTTAATACCTACATTCGTAACAACTACTATATACTTATCTACTTGACTTGGCATTTATGAAATCTCATAAATGACAGAAATAATATAATTATATAAAGAAATTAAAGCATATGGAAAATTTAATTGAAAAACATAAGAAGTTTAATTTTTCATAATATTGATTTAATAACAAAAAAGGCAGCATGGTCTCTGGTCCTAGCCTGTTCCAATAGTAACGAAATAATTTAAAAAAAATGGATGCTTGTAGTTGACATGACTGACGTTAACAACGTTGACAACAATAGTTTGTGGCTGACAATAGGTAACAGAACTACCGCACGTGTTTATTTCTATTTCGATTAAAAGGAATTTTAAAACAATATTTTAGTGATAATGTTTTAGAAGAGTAAAAATTAAAGGCTGAAGTTATAATTTGTAGTATACAATTTGTTACAAGTCAAATTCATTGCTTTGAAGCTTATAGAATTGTTTTACATTTACAAGTTAAAAAAGTTTTTATTCTTTCAACATTCTTAGTCAGTAAGGTATTTTGTGTATTACACTATAATTATTTACTTTACTTTACTTTATACTATTTTATTTAATTGGCGATAGGAATTTGCATGTAATTTATTGATTTGCTTTTGATATTAATCATGTACCATGTATGAATAGTAGAGTGAACATGGCAACAGCTGCTCACCATTTTTTTATTATCTCAAAACTAGGTAGGTATATAGTTTACGAAATATGTATTCTGAAATATATTGATTGCAATAATAAATGTTGATAATATGATTTGTATTCCTTGTACATCTTTATCTTCATACACATTTTTTTTAATTACACAAATTATACAAATTTATAGAGCAAAGTTATGGGATGACTACATATTTTCCAACAAAGATAAGATGGTTAAGGTCTTAAAACAAGTTGCCTGAATTTAAAGATTCTGTGAATTGGGGGTCTAGAGGCAGCTCATCTAAAGTGGAATATGCAATTTTGGCTGCCGGAGATGCGCCGATTGAAAACAAACATGATTTTTTGGTATGAGATGATAAGCAGTATTTTTTAACAAATCACGTAAAATCGAATATTCTATGAGTGTGGGAGGCTTAAGGGGGTCAATATCGATTACAGCATAATACAATTTTAGTCTTAGTCTTAGTGAATTGTATAAATCTGTTGTTTAATATCAAATGCCAGCACACCCAGAAATATAGTTATTTTCAGTAATGTTTCACAGTAATTGAATAAAACATTTTCTTGTATTAGTATATACAAAATAAGTAATAAAGAATACTATTACATAGTTTGTTTGAAGCTAGGAAAACATAACATTTGGGGGGGAAAAGGATGTGGCAGAAATTGATATGGAGTTACGGAACTAAAGTATTCTAAATAGTTGGTTATGCTGTCAGATTAACTCTTAATAAATCAGAGATCTTTTTGAGAGAAAAAGAAAAAGTTTTTAAGTGATTTTGTCTGTAGATTTCAAAAACTTCTCGAAATTGAAAAAAAACTGGGGGACATTTTTAGGGTGGGGAATATTTTCCTTATTCAATATGGTAAATGCATGTCGTCCCTTAGCTTACAACACCGCCTAAGCCATTTTTACCAACTTTACAGGAGACGTAAAAAACTGTCTATTTTAAAAAATCTGGGGATACCCAGATCCTGAACTCCTGTCATAACTTAATACATACTCTAGTTAGCGGTTAAGAAATAATTATTTATACTTATTTTGACAATTTACTTTATTTTAACTTGTTTTTAATGACTTGAGCTGTGTTGACTAATATTTTATTAGATTTAGGCGGTGTTGTTTCCGGAAATATTAGGGATTAAGATATTAAATAAAAGATGATTTCCAAAGAAAAGCTTTTATTAGGAAACATTTCAAGAAAATTAACAAATCTTTATATTTTTTTATTTCTGTTATATTATTATAATATTATGTTATAACTTATGTTTATAACATTAGGTATCCATAACTTGAATCTTAAGAATCACATTGTTGATATCAGTTACTTAAAGTTGTTTGGTTACATAGGAACTTCTAGTTAGTGCGAAAATGCAATTATATTTTTTTATTTTTATAGGTAAATATTTTGAATTATTAGTTTTAGTCTACTTAGTCTTTAATAAACTCCAAAGAAACAAGATATAAATAGTATTAATAAAATTATAAAAATAATAAAGAATAACTCGAAATTTCTAGTCTAATCTAAGTTGCAGTCTTTAGCGATTGCTGTGCGGAAGGTCATCATAAAAAGAATGGCAACAAGGTGTAATACACTTTTCAGGTCTTGCAAATCTTGATACTTCCTCTTTGTAATTGGTATTCTAGCTGCATACAATTTCTGCAGGCGATTTATTTGTTTAATGTTGTTAATTGGCATGGGACGATGTGGTAAAGTCTGTAGCTCGTTATCAAAATCAACTTTTTACCAAATTGTGCCATTTGGTGTGTATTCTAGCATACGTATATCTGTGACGACTGGGTCACCTGCTTTTTTACCAGGACATATAGATTTATAAATCAATTCTTTCGAAAAGTCAGTGAAAAAGTTATAGTCCAAATAACGAGCTTCGTAAGGCATAGGATCACTCCTAGCAATTTTACTTATTACCATGTATTGTTGTGGAAGATAAATTTCTTTACCTTTGCACTCTATTGCACTGTGTACCGTCACATTACAGTCACATTTCATGGCATGAGTATGGCCTTTTTCCAGATACTTTTGAGTAATCACAATATTTTTTTCAATCGCTAAACGTAATAAAGCATTACCTAAGGTAGCATTGCGATTTTGAGCGTAACAGCCATCGGAATATAAAATCACAGGCAATAATTTCTGACTCAAAACCTTTTCTAAATGGTCTACTAAGCATGAAGCAAACACAGAGGCTTCAAGCATGCTATTTGACTCATCGAACCAATAACATATTACTTCCTTAGTTGCTATATTGTATAGTGTAAAATTATGGGGGCATAATTAAGTTTTATAGTAAACTGCACTAGCTTGAAGATATGGGGCCAATTTTACAGATTCAACATCCTGTGTGAACACGTGACAAGCTCCGGACTGCAATTCCTTTGTCAGTTTCTTTCTCTTTCCTGGCTCAATCTTTCTTCAGAACATGTTCAGCGTGTTCTTCATCCGTAATGTTTCCAGTTTTATGACTGCAACAAACATCGCATTGATCTTTTTTTGGGTGGAATAGGCTCACATTGAGTTTCAAAAATATTTTGTCAAATAATTTACGGCCAGGGCATTCTCTACCCTCTAATTCACAATTCTCTTTATATGAAGGGTCCACTGCAATAATGATGAATGTCCATTATCCTTTGTTTTAAGATAATTGGGTTTTTAATTTATAATCGGTGTAAAAAACTCAGACCTGAAGGTAATTAATTAACTGTTGTTTATTAAAGTTAAAGTATATGTATTTATTTATTATTTCTTTGGAAAACAATCATTCTTAGGGTATTATAAACTAACTAAAAATAATCTAATCTTAAGCAAGTCTTTAAAAATCAGGACTATAATAATTATTATAGTGATTATAATCACTGTCCAGACTTCGCTGACAGTCAATAATGATCAGTGTCCAAATTACGGTTTTAATAATTAACTTCTGATTCTTTGACATTTGCAGCATGAGGAAGTTCATCGAAATAACGTCTCGTTTCGGGCCTACAGAACTTTTTCAGGGACTGCAGGTCATTATATTTTGCTGTTGATATAGGCAGCCTTTCTTTGTAAGCCAAATCAGGTAATTTGAATTCGCCCTCATTAACTGCCTTCATAGACCGAAAAGAAACTGGTGTGTTGACCACACTTGATGTCCACGGACAATTATTAAAATTTCTGTGAAACATGAGCCGTGGGTGTTCTTTCTGGACTCTAAATTCACGCACAGGTCTTATGGGAAAAGGACAAGTTTTTTGTAAAATGGTTTCAGAAATGCAGTCCAGCCCTTGAATGTTGTGGGCATTCAATGACATTGAAAGGTTTCGGTCTCTGTCGAGCTCCACGCACATGTTCAGCCCATTCTTCAGGAAATTCAATTCTAGCCTTTTGATTTAAGTAGGCCATATTACGATTGCACTCCATGTAAGAGTGCCCTCTTATCGGGAATATAACTGTGACAGACTCTAAGCGATTGCAGCAGTGAACTAAGTAATGTAGCATTCTAAAGATGGTATAATTTTTATTTTGACCACCACATGAGTCACAAAAAATTATAAGAGTCTTGACCTGTACCTCCATTTCATTATATATGAAATTAAACAGATGAGAGGCTACATCGTCTGATCCTTTTTTTCCAATACTCTCATCGTACACGAAAAAATAAGATGAGGAATCCGCAAGCAGATCAACATTAAACATGTAATAACTCAGCTGTCCTTTGTAATATACATCGTTTGTAGTTATGTTCGGTACAGGAAGATTTTTTGAGAAATCCATTGCAATCGCTATTGCTGTGACATCTTGCCTATCTCTCAAACGAGCTTTTCTTTTATTATCATAAAATACTTTAGCTCTCGTTTTGTGTGCTAAGTTTTCAATTTCAAGACTTCGAAGTTGAGACAAAATCTGAGATTTTTCTCGTCCATCAGGAAGAAAAGCAATCTTAATTTCAAAATGTTTTTCTCAGCTTGAAATTCATCGCAAGTCGAACATGTATCCATCCTGGGATAACCGAATGATATGTTGAAATTTTTATTGAAAAAATTGCGATATGTTTCGTATGATACTTTATTATTAGGATTCTTTTCATTATACATTTTGTGACTCTTAGACAAGTTTAACTCATCCTACAAATATATTTTTTGACTCTCCCGCAAATTATAGTGGCCTTTTTTACCATTAATTGTCTTTAAAGTATCAATTTGCTTGTACATCAAATCAGTGGTTTGCTTAGAAAGTTTTGTTTTAACATGTTTCCCCCGTTTATCTTTCTGGACAATTCCATGTTGAGTCAGCGATTTCTAAAGAAATTAAAGTCTTCTTCTAGTGACGGCATTAAAGGACATAAAAGATTTTCTGCACACCGGTAACTCATAAGTATCATCCCCAATCATACGAATCTTGTAGAAGTATGACTTATTATGTAATTTCGCATTTTCTTCACCTACTCGTGCACGACGACATTGTACATTAGATACGGTTATAAGCCCACTTAAATAATTATCCTGATCATACCTGTTCGCGAAACTATGAAATTGTCTTATTATTCTTGTCCTCTGCTCTTCACTTATCATTTCAAAGCATTTAAAACGATTACACTTGCAGTCATCGCTAATTTCATGTCCTTGGAGTCGAAGTTTCTTTAATACATCACTCATTCTTCCTGTCTGCTTTCTTTTTTCGTATTTCTAATCATTTCGTTGTTCTCAGTCATTGTATTAAGAAAAAAATCACTAAAATCCGTATAACATAACCTTACAGAACGCCAGACTCACAAAGACTGACAAAAGAATTGGCGGGAACGCCGCTGATTTGCTGATTTGACCGCAAGATGGCGGTTAGTGCGAGGCGTCTGTGTCTGGACATTTATCGTTATTGTCGTGAACACCTGTGACGTTAAGCGTTCGAGCCGTGCAGCCGAAATATTAAAAACGTTTTCTCGGGACTGTCAGCGATATTGCTAAATTTGTAAATGTGATTTCATAACTACATAGACAAGTGACCGAATGGCATTACTGAATAAGAAAACATGTTTTTGGACATTCATCATTATTGCAGTATACCCTTCATATGTCTTATAAAGCTGTGTCATGTTCGTGAAAACTGGTTCTAAATATTCTCGTGATGTTTTAGCACGACAGTAATGCGACCTCATCTTTGGAAGATCTGCTAAAAACTTTTCAATATGTTTGTGTTCTTCAATTTTCTCTGGATTTCTGCGATTACTGGTTGAAGTAGATGAATCGGAACGCATAGCACAATCAGGTTTTGTCAACCAATATCTGATAAACCAACCTTTATTTCCAAGAGTGGCCAAGAACATTTTTTTGCAGACTTGGTGACGTACGTTATCAATCGTCAAAACGTAAGTTCGACTATCAGTTCTTTTAGATGATTCTGGATTTTTAGTCATTTTCTTTGGTATTTCGTTAACGTGAGAAGTTGTAAATGATCTTCGCTGCGCCCAGTTCATATTCTGCCAGAAATTTTCAAACAAATGTTTCCGCTGTTCTTCATTTATGTTGTCACAAACTCAGGTCAGTTTAGATTTCTTTCATAACGTAGAAGTGCACGGTGGTTTTATGGATCTTGCAGGCTTAAATACGTCTTGTTTCACTTTAAATGTTTCACGAATCATTGCTTTTCTGTCTCTTCTGTATCCTACATAGTTTTCACCTTTCATCCGTAATTGTTTATTAAAATTGCGTTTATATTTCTTTGGGTCTTTTGACGCCTTGTTCTGTCGTTTTTTATGACTCAACAAATCACCGTGATAGGGAACATCACTGAGTATGACCACTTTTGAAGAACACGATGGAGTAGCAAAGACATTGGATTGCTGCATATTGTTTTGGGTTGTATTATTTTTATCTGTACATTGAATGTTGTTTGTGACTATATCAGAAACTGGGTCTTGAGTATTCGTAGATACGAGAATATCTTGGTTTGAAGTAGAGAAAGATTCAACATAATTCATATTAAGGACAGCATTTCCTAGATCTTGTACAACGTTCTCATTTTCTACCGTGATATTGGCTACATCCAATCAAGGAGGCTCAAGATACTCGATGGCCACCGTAGCAAATTCGGGTGGTTCCTGTTGCAGATCAATGAAATCATTACCAACTTTTTCTATAACTATAACTTGTAGATTGTTAATGTCAATGTTTTAATATCCAAGTCCATGTTTTGATCTAATGTTGAGATTACATTGTCCTGGCTACTTAAAATACTTTTTATGGACTCCCCGAAGTTTTGACCATCTAACCACTCGCGTGTCCCTGTCTATGACCAACATATGCCCGAAATGTCCGACCTGCGACGCACGCGAAACGGGCGATATACTTCATGACATAAACTTAAAATCCTAGCAAACTACTGTAGCTATAGCAGAGTAAAAATTACCTACATAAAGCTAAAAGTATAGAGTACAAAACTACGTGAAAACAAACTTACTTTTACCATTGCTATATTTAAAATAAAATGTTTAAAATGTTAAGTTGAAAATGCACGAAAATTTTAATAAAACATTGTTTATTTTAATTATTTAATGAAACTATTATTAATTAAATTCTAGTTATGTGTTATAGAAAGAAGACTAAATAAGCTATTTCTTGGTACTAATATTTCATTATTTGGAATCTTTATTGTAACACAATAAACTAAAACAAACTAACACTTTTCTATGAAATCTGACGTAGCTTACGATAACAAAATGACAGCAAGATGGCTGCCGCTAAAGGCATTTTCAAACAATGAAATTAATTTTTATTTAAACATATTTTTTATTAAATGAAATATTTACTTTTACTTATTTACTAAATGGATAAAATTAAGTATTTCACCACTTACGGTAAACAATAAAATCAAACTCAATGTGTACATATTTTTATTGAATCGGTAATATTTACATAATTTAATTAAATCTAGACAAATATTATATACAAAGAGAAAGAGGAAAGAAAGATAAAACATATGATTATTTAATTCTAATAATTATTTATGATAGGGCTTGAAGCAATCAAAACATAAATTAATTTTGCACTCGCACATAAAACTCGTACGCTTCCTTTTAGGTTTGCAGAAATGGCACGCCATGTTTCGGGACCCGTTCCGCATCATGGTTGTGGGCGATGTACAGCCTAGTTTCATCATTTCTCTCATTTTGTAGTCGTCTTGTGATAAAGTCTATTTGTCCTGGTCTCACGTTAAGTCGTCGGGGCTCAGCCGTCAAGTCCATATGTCTATGTCGTACAATAAGCGCTTCCGCCAATTTTGTGCGAAACTGCCGATATTTTCTGGTGATGAGAGGAAAGTATTACATGGCAGTGAAATATTGAAGCACTAAACAATCGGCGGAAGAGTTTCTTGTACCATACTCTATTTCTAACTCGTTCCATAGGCAGAGCAGATAAAAATTGATCTTTCCTATCATCTCCCCCCATGGACTTGTTATAGTCAAGTACTATGTCAGGTTTTGAAAGTCCGTCTGTTATATTTTTATGAATTCCGATTTGTAGATTATGGTATGTAGAAATCATGCTAACTATGTTCTTCTCTACTTCACCAGGCCGTAATTCAGTCTTCGTCATAGTTCTAATCGAATCGGGAACGAATTCCTGATTGAGTGCTAAAGCCCTGTAGCAGTCAGTCTGCTGTCTCTTCAGGTTACGCAGTAATAATGAACTATTATAAAAATTACCCATTATTACTGTGTGCCCTCGATGCAGTAGTGGCTCGATAAGGTCATATACAATTTTTGCTGTCGCTACGTCGTACGTTGTCGTCCGGGTCAACCTTAGTCGGTTGGTGGGCTATCCTTCCCTGCGTAAACAAAGAACTTCCACAGATACCCACTCGCCGAGTCACATATTCATAAATTTTAATGCCTACTTGGGCGGCCTTTGATGCAATTTTTTGAGCAAAACTAAGCCTCCCATGCCACTTAGGAGGCTTTCGTCAATTGCTACCGCCCTAGCAGGCATGAACAATCCTGAAAATTTGTCATTAAAATAGTTCAGTATTGGTTGTATTTTTGAAAGTCTAGTCTTGTCAATACAGTCAGTAACGCTGACAAAATGCAGTAACGATTTTAGCAATATGAATCTATTGAAGGACATTATTTTGACGAAATAGAGCATACTTCCGAATCCGTTAAATCCGAAGTATGCACGCTCCTGCACCTGAAAATAAAGCCCTTGTAGAATTAATATTGCCAAAAAGGTATGCATTTCGTCTTTGTTCGTTGGAGTCCACCGACCAAATCGGGAATGCGATGCGAGCTTGTCTTGCTCACGCATCATGGCGATTTTGCGATCCGCATTCCGATTTGTTTCTGTCACCAATAAGTCAATAAATTCATTATCGATCATCTTGTCGTAAACGTCGCACATAGATAGGTTTTTAGGTTTTATGCGGCCAAAATTATTTCAATGGCTATAACTATTCTAAATGTCATAATTGATAATAAAAAACCACTTTCTGTCGAAATTTTAAATATTTATTAAAGAAAATATCATATTTATGAAAAAATATATCTCATAAATTTACATTTTTAAAGGTTTAGTGAGTACTAAATTGATATATCCCCTCGACAGTCGACATAAGTACTCCATACCAATTTGTTACTCCAGATCCTCATCGTCCGAGGATTCTGGTGAAGCGGAGTCTGGTGTGGTGGGTAAAAGCATATCTAACGTCTCCGGGGAAAAAGATTTAGACATTTTTTTTCTCATTCTTTGTTTTATGCTAATACTGCTAATTAGCGGATCAGAGCTTAATAATAGTCTATTATAGATGTCGCGGTTACATTGTTCGCGGGAAAATTTCCTTGCATAATTTTCTCTATACATGCGAAAGTGCTTATTTCGGGCCTCTTGAGCCTCCTCTGACAATTGGCCTATTGGGAGAAGTGAATTCTTTATGATGGCAGCACCATGTATGAGCACTTTGTGTAAAGTTGGGGTCATCGGGTGCCACGAATAATGCTGCACATACAATTTGGCGGTATCTAGTGCATACTGATCATATTTCTTGACGTCAATAACGTATCCGCTTGAAATCGTTTCTAAAATTACTTTTAGTCTGTAAATTAAGTCGAAGTTCACTCCTGTTATGTCGGATGCCAATTGGGGGTTCTCGAAAAATCTACGACTAGTGTTACCATCATTTGTATTCCCATAGTTGGACTTAGGCATGTCAATGAGTAACCCGGTTTCAATTTTAAATCTGTCTTGGATTTTTTGTTTAGCGGCCAATTCCAAGTCTTTTTCTTCTGTCGTTTTTTTCTGTTTATATTTTTGAACTTTTAGTTTATAGCCCAAATGCAAAACACTCTCAAAAATTCTGATTCTGGCATGAAGCACAGATATTCCAAAGTCTAAAGTTTCAGGACTCACATCATATTTTTTGTTTAGATTGTTAAAATCTTTTGAAGTGGCTTTACAAATAAAGCATCGACTGGTAGACTTAGTGTCGGTTGCAGCATTGCAAACCTTGCCATCAATCATGGTCATCTTGAAAATATGTTTGTAGATAAATTTATTTTCATTTATTTCGATTTCGGTAGGAACCAAATTCTTTACTGATTCTTCAACGTAACTGATTTCTTCTATGGTCACATCATTGCATTCTTTCAGAAATCTGAATCTTATAGGTCGGCAATATCGAGGGGATGATGGAGAAGGATTCTCCCAAATAACTTTTTTGTTATCCTTGCCACAACGTAATTGTAAAGGGACAAATGAACTCAAAAATATATTGGCATCCGAATCAGCAGGATTTTCGAACTTTTGTTTATATTTGGCTTGCTGGGAGCCATCACATCCCCATTTATTTATAATTGTTAAAGTCTGTCTATCTTCTTCACTAATAGTTAAAAGTACTTCCTCTAAGTACACTGAAAGGCGCATAAGAGTAATGTCAATAAGACTTTGCAAAGTACTCTCTGCATACAGACTCGTCACTTTTATGTGTTGTTCAGGTGGATAGCATTCTTTTTTGGCCTCTAATAATCTATCGTAGCAAGGATAAAGCAACTTATTTGTCTTACGTATGATTTCATATTGCTGTCGTGTAAGGTCGGCCTCTACAAACATCGCCAATGCTTCTTGAGTTGTTAATATATTGTATTTGTCGGGTTCACTCGATGACTTGTAGGCATGTCTGTATTTTTCTGCCCTAGTTGGCGATTTTGTCATTTCTTTAAGGATTTCTGATGCACTTCGAAGTCCCTTAGCTCTCAAAGTTGACTGAGCAGCATGAATGATAACAGAATCGCCTACGGCTGAGCGAACCACTTCAGTTTTGCGACGCTTGCTTCTCTCACTTGACTCTTCAAATGATTTTGAAGGGCGGCCTGGGCGATTTTGGGCTTGGATTGGGATTTTAAACATCCCATTTAGCCATGACTGGTTAGATTTTAAGAAATCCTCTTCTTTTCTTTTTGCTTTAGACCATTTTTTCTTTATGGCAGTCTTGAAGTAAGCAATATTTTGCTTTAGTTTTTTTATATTTTCCTCTGTGTCACCATAAGAAGAAAACAGGTAATTTTCTAAATAGGCCAATTTTTCATCCATAGTTATTAAATTTTGGCTTTGCATTTTATCGTAGAGAAATTGACGGGTAACTAACTTTGTTCCGGATGAGCCAGGAGAACCTACAATGAAAAAGAAAAAAATAATTTTTTTCGAACATTTTTCAACATAATTTTTTTTACCCTACCTGCACCTACCTGCAGCTGATTTTTATCAGAATTATAAGAAAAGAGTATTAAGTATTATAATAAATAAAAATTTTGAGGCGAGAGGAAGCGATAATATAACAAAATTACTTTTAAATTGAAAAATCAAGAATATTTTTTCAAGAAAACGTTATATGTTTAAATGCTTTAAAATAAAGGTTTTTTTATTACACTAGTTTGACAATTTACATAATAAATAATGGTATATACCTGAAGCACTCGAATCCATATTGTTTACTTTGATAACTGTCTTCAAATCAAAAATATTGACGACGAAAAACAAGTCACTTTAAAACCGTAAAGAGCGAAAGCGCGTGCGTAGTGGGAGACTAACAAGTTCCGACTACCTGCACACGCACCCCGCGCGGGTGTTGAAGCCGAGAAGACCGGTTTCTTATCGCCTGTTCTATTGTTAACGTAGAAAGATATAACATTTTGTTGTTGTGAATAGTTTAAAATCTTCAATTTTGGCCGCATAATTAAGTAAAATCTACCTTAGTGCGTCGATGGGTATGGTTGTATCAGTCACGTCAAAAGTCGGTCCAGGTGTTCCCGTAAACACTTCTCTTTGCGCCAAAAAGTGTGTCTGTCGTTACTCCAATCGAAAGTATAGGAGTCAGTGGGCACGATATTACGAATGGCTTCATTATTCGCAATATCCTCCCTCTCCAATACTTCCGATTGGAATGTGCTCAAGTCAGTTGGGCATCGGGATCGGAACTAGCGTCTCGGTCATTGTTGGGTCCAAAAAAATCTGCGTCATCGTCTATGTCGGTCATGTCATCATCGCTTTCCAACCACTCCACAACAGTGTCGTTGTAAGAGTGATCGCGTTCACCTAAAAACATATATATTAACCACATACAGAAATTTTAAATTCTTTAAATAACACGTATTTAATTTCGTATATTTACCAATTGATGTTGGCCCAAAACTGCGTTCTGAAACATCTGCATCTGTAACAAATTATAAGAGATGAATGAGTCTGCATTAAATTTTAGTAAGAGGCAATACATTGCTGCAGCCGAATATACATTATAACTAACACTTACCACGCTCATCAAAAAAAAGTTCATTGTCGCCTTGAGGCTGCGGATCCACCGAGGCAGGTGGCTCATGTTCGACCTCGGCCCGTGCCTCAGGTTCGTCCGAGGCCGGTGACTGCGGTTCGACCGAGGCAGGTGGCTGCTGTTCAGCAGAAGTAGAAGGCAGAGGCTCGAACTGCTGTTCTGCGGATATCTCTGCCTGCGGTCGAACAGCCATTATATAATCTCTCCTTGGTGGAGACTGTTTTCTGAAAAAAAAAATATTAAATCATTAATCGTAAGTCAAATACTCGTATACATAATATAAATTACTTGTAACAAAAATTTACCTTGAGCGCTTGCGAGGGGGTGCATCCGGAAGCAGCATTCGCTCAAGCTGAGCTGCTCTTTTTCTAGTAACCAGTTCTGCACGCTTCTGGGCAGGTAGATTGGCTACCGCTCTGTTGTAAGCCTGTCGGTTGGTTCGAATAGTGGCCAGAGGGTCATCAAAAGACCTGTAATTAGTAGTTTTTTTTCAAAATAAGCTTATACATCAAATATAGTTACAATTTATCAATCAATAATAATTGAAAATGTACAGTTTATTTAATTTTTTTGGATTTCAATCTACCCCGTTTTACATAATAATTAAGTGAGCTGTATTTCATGTTTGATGCGTTTTGAAGGATATATCAAATACAATCAAAGTGAAAAAAATTATAATGTGACAGTGCTTATATTATAATTTTTTTCTCAACATTTGGGCCAAAGTAGTTTAAAGGACAGTGTTTGTATGACCCAGCTAATTTCCAAGCCTTATATCTCTTAAATTTAAGCTTTGGGACAATTTTACTAACTTTCTCGTCTAAAGGGTCCAAGAGAAGATATGAAGTTATAAGAAATTCATAAAATATGACAAATATAAAAAATACTAAAAATGACTTTTCAAAATTTTGATGCCAATAACCATTTCTAATTATTTCTTTAGGCTTAAAATGCTTTAGAAGGGTGTGAAAAAAAAAGTTGCAGTTTTTAGATTTTTATTATGCAATATTTGTGAAAATTAACTTCTATAGGTACATACTTAAGGAAACCTTCAGTCTTAAACTCTTAATAAAGTCTAAATTAAACAAAACAAGCTTTATATTCAAACTTACTTAAGGCACTTGAAAAAATCCTTTCTTCACTAGTTTCGGCGGATAAATTTTCTTCACAACATTCTCCCATCGGTAAAGTTGAGTATCTTTAATAGGGGCCTCCAATACTTGCCTTTTTTCATACATTCAATCATGGCGCCTTCCTCAAAGACACTTAATATCTTTCAAGTATAAAGTAGATCGTCCCACATAACAAGGACGTCGATCAGCAGAGGACATTTTAGAGCTTGCTATATCTTTTGGTTGGCTGGAATCATCTAGGTTGTTTGCAGTAGTTTCTAGGTCCGTGGCAACGTCATGATCGGATTCATGTTCAGAAACAACCATATCCTCCGTAGATGAAGCAAGGCTATACTTTGAGTCTTCATCCGTGGATGATTTTGGGAAAAAAACCGTTCCTGCCAAGTTTACTTTACGTACGCAGCCTCACAGATACATGTCTGACACTATAGTAATGATTTGATTTATTGTACTTATCTTACAGTATTTATATTTTGAAGTTGAACTATTTTTTTTCGAACAGTGGCAACTCACTACCACAACAAGTAACAAGTTAACAAATAACTTAGTTAAAGATTGTCAGAATTAAACATAGACATCGTTTAATTTTGTAAAACTGCAAATGTCAGTGAAGGAATGAACTTTTAAAGAAATAAATTATTTACCATAATGCTTTTCTTCTAATAGCCTTTTTCAATTGGTTTGCTGCTTCAATGATTGCAAAGCTGACCGAAATGTTGACCCTTGGTCACAAATAAATGCACTTATGCCTCATTTACACAACTTATTGACCGCCACTTTTAAAATGTTAACCAACGTAGGTGCAGCAACTGTTTCTTCACAGAAGTAGTGTGCAATGGATTGTCGCCATGTAGAGCATACACTTCTAATCATTAATACCAGGGCATGGTCAGAAAATTTAAATTCTTTTTTATTTGTACCATTATATAACCTTTTGACTCATCAAATGTTTAATGAGGTGTTATTGCTACATCAAAAATATAGTAACAGTTTCGGATCCCAATTTCTACTCTTCCTTTCCTGCCAGTTTCAAAAGTATTTTGGACTTTCTTTTAATAATGATAATGCCAATAATTTTTCTTCTTCTGAGAATCTAAATGCTTTTTTCTTTTTGTCGACTAATTTCAATTGCACCAATATAAAATATTTTTGCAATATTTTTTATTTGACAGTGTCGTCTAATAAGTAATTTACTTGTAAGATGGAAACATACATTTTGAATGTCACTGCCCATGTTCAGGACATAAAAACTAAAATTTTGGAAGTTTACGGAACACATAGTACAGATCAGCTCACGAACATTGGGTTCATGAATATGTGAAAAGAGGTCGTTTTTAGTTATGTTTACTAACTTGTTGTGTTATGTTACAAAACTTTAGTGATGGATTGGTCAAAGAAAGTTCTTCTTGCCACCATTCTTTTAAGCGAATGTAAGCCGTTGAATTATCCTTGGGGGTTTCAACTATTAAGTCGTTTTTACAATTTTTACAATTGCTCTTATTTAAAACTCTGTAACTGTCCACATAAACTACCGATTTCTCGCTCAATAATGAGAAATCCTCTACTACAATATCTTCTTCTAGAAATTCTAAAGTTGGGAAATCTTGATTTGTAACTGCCTCAGTGATATCTGTATCGCCGAAAAGAGCCTGCGACAAAGGTTTCTTATCTGGTGCACTTTCCTGCGGAATAATATCAATACCATCAGGAACTATTTTATATTTTTCAAACACAATATCATGAAAATCTGTCAACAGGCTTTTACCGTCTCGTTTGCAGTTCGAACCACGTCTGTGGAGTACTGTTAGTCGGATGATAACTGAAGTTTTAATTGCGGCTATAAAATGGCTAACAGATGGATGTCGATTGGTGGGGCTGTGTTGGCGTTTCAAACCAAAGAAATTTTCCCCGTATAATATACAAACCCCGATGCTTGTAAAAATGTCCAAATGTCGCGCATAGGTACTCTTTAACGAAATTATATAACCGTTTACGCATTTAATATTTTAAGTTTCTATTTCTATTTTCCTATTTTTTTACAAATGTTGTATAGCTCAAATGTTTATAAAACGTGCCCATTCATCAAAATGATTGAATCTTTCCGAAACGTTAACCCTTATACCCTTTTTTACATCGAGATGTCCAAACTGTCCATTGGTCAAATCAAACAGACATACATATAACGTGAGCCGTGTTATTGTAGTCAGTCTTCATTTGTCCTGGGTGAGTCTTTCTAACCAAAAGACTTAAAAAAGAATGTACGTTAAAACTAAGGAGGTCTGCGGCGATATTAACTTTAAATTTTGATCTAAATATATTTGGGATTAACGTGAGATTCGTTAATTTTTGTATAATAAATTTCCATCCCATTAATTAATTCACTTTCAACTAAATTCTGCCATAGCCATTTTTCCCTCAAAAATTATTTTCCCTCAATTATTAAAATTATTCCTTATTGATTTAAATAAATGGCGTATATCATACATTATGAAAACAGTCTTTCCATCAACTTTAAAATAGTGATTGGGTCCATCTGAGCTTGAACCGAGGCCTCCCTCAATAATTTTAATGCTCCTACATTTGTTGGCGCCTGATCACGTACGGTATTTACTATAGTGTAACTGCAAGATGAGACTGCCCTTATAATACGAGAGTCAGTCAAATATAAGCAAGACTTTTAACTTATACGTTTATTAAAGCTAAACAAAACAATGATTACATGTTACTGCTTTTCTACAAAGTCTCCCTCAAATCTCACACACTTTTCCCAGCGTGAGGATAGCTTATGGATCCCTTCTTCATAAAATATTTGAGGTCGTGTCTTGAACCAATTGCACACAAATTCCTGTACTTCCTCATCACTTTCAAAACGGTTTCCACCAAGTGCTTCTTTGAGAGGACCAAAGAGGTGAAAGTCACATGGAGACAAATCTGGGCTGTAGGGAGGATGTTCCAATGTTTCCCAGTGAATTTGGCGTAATTTCTCTTGGGTCAAGGCAGCTGTGTGAGGCCTAGCATTGTCATGAAGCAAAATGACATCTCTGATTGGCTGTTTACGCCTTTTGTTGCTGCTTTTGCTTGCTCAAGAAGTTGACAGTAATAAGCAGCGTTCACAGTACGTCGTTCGTGTAAAAAGTAAATAAGCAAAACGCCTTTGCAGTCAAAAAAGATTGTGGCAAGAACTTTTCCAGCAGACAACCGTGTTTTGGCTTTCACAAGGCGGGTTTCGTCTTTCCTTCGCCACTCCATTGACGCCATTTTGGATTCAGGAGTGTAGTGATGGACCCACGTTTCGTCACAGGTCGTTATGCGATTTAAAAAACCATTCCCCTCTCTCTCAAGCCGATTCAAAAGCCTTTGGCAAATGTCTCTCCGGGTTTGTTTTTGATCGAGAGTCAGAAGCCGAGGGACCCATCTTGCACAAATTTTCCGAAAACCCAGATGCTCTGTGACGATGGAATGCACACTCCCATGACTAATTCCCACTTCACTGGCAATTTCATCTATCGTTAAGCGTCGATCATTTTCAAGAAGTTCACGAACAGCACAAATGTTCTCATTAGTCAAACTGGTCCTTGGACGCCTATTGTGACTCTCATTTTTAACTGTTTCACGTCCGCCTTTGAACTTGTTAACCCAATCGTACACTTGAGAACGTGATAAAGTCTTCCCCAAACTGAGTTGTCAGTGTAACAAAAATTTCACTTGGTTTAACACCTTCGTTTGTCAAGAACTTAATAATAATTCGTTGCGCAACTGTAGGTACAACTTCTTGTTCAGACATGACTACAATGACAAACAAAACAGCATTGAGAACGCATTGTTGCAGCTTTCCCCCTCCCCCAAGCTGCCCCCTACCACTACTGCAACATGGCTACCTGCTACAACCTGTACCTTGGGTATAGTAATAAAAGTTTTGTTTATATTTGACTGACCCTCGTATCTTTAATAATCATTGCTAATTTGGCTGATGAGACAGTACTTTTCGTAAAGTAAAATGCAAGAGGCTGTTTAAATTTTCGTCTTAGTCCTTGCAGCATAAATACTAATGAGTGATCGGCTATTTCTATAGAACGATGTAATTCACCGAAATCCTCAAACTCTTTCACTGTATCTGCAGACTCATTGTATTAATATAGGTTTTATCTACATTTCGTTGAAGGTTAAACAACAAAATTTATGCTTTTCGTCTATACCCGGGGCGATTTTCTTTAAATATTTAACACTAACTAGTTCATTCCTGTTTGAATTGGTATCTTTTTAGTATATTTTGCAATGTTTTTTAGATGGAAAAGTTCTGAAACCATTTTCAAAATTATGGTCTGCAGGCATGATCTCATCTGCATTAATCAATAAATTGCTCGCCTGAAGGGTCTGATATATATTCTGCCATCCGGTTGAATTCTTCTTCAACAGCAAACCGTTCTCCCTTAATTTTCTCTCTGTTTGCGTCATTCGTCTTGATGCTTTCTTTCTCTCGATGTTCCTCCATTCTTCGATTGATTCTGTCGCTAAGCAACTTGCTACCTCTATTTCTGCTGCTACGACTACGTTGAGGCTGTGGTTTAGTATGACTGAATGTCGAAATGCACTTAATCCATAAAGAACAATTGTTAAAATGTACTGTTCCCATAATGTCTGATGTCTGATCCGAAAAGATTGATTTGTATAATGTCTGCAATTCAAAATGACTTATGAATTTGGTACGTCCACTGTGATTATTACGAAACTGAGGTATATATTCTACGATTTTATGAATAGACTTCAGTTCAGTTTGGCGTGAAAAAAAAAAAGAAGTTACACACAGCTTTGAAAGTTATGTAGTAGACATCCAACCTTAATAATTAGGTTTGCATGTTTTATGTCCGTTTTGAGAAACGCTCGCCACTTATTAGTCATAATACCATAAGCACACTCAATTGTCACGCGAGCTCTTGACAGTATTTTAATAAAATTCTTCTCGAATCATTTGAATTACTCGACTTACTACTACTATCAAAAAAGTTCGAAAACTTTACGATGACAGAAAAAAGCAAAAACCATATACTGCAAAAGAGGCTTTTACTTTTTTTACCTGACTGCCAAGGAAGGGTAAATGTTTTTCGCGCATCTTGTATGTATGTATGTAATATTCTTTATTACCTCATATCTCTAGAACCGCTTAACAGATTTACATATGTGATTATCGTCTCGGAATAGAGGTTAAATAATTCTTCGTTTAAACCTTTGTCCTAATCCATCGTTTGGAGCTTCCCATACGTCATGGAGAATCCGTCGTTTGAACACCACTCTTCTATGGCTCCGAATCCTCAGGTTACCAAGCTCAAGTTGTGCTCTTTGAGGTATCCTATAAACCCTTTCATCACCTTCGCTAATGTTTGACCCACATGATATAACTTCATCTTCTTCTGTTGAAGACTCGTCTGTTGTATCACATGAAGTCATCTCTTCGTCACCGGTACTGTCACATCGCTCTGCCACATATTCTCTAACCATGCGTATAAAGGACTCTTCTTCATTTGAGCTACTTGTTTCTTCTTCTGAGACAAGGGTTGTTTCCGTTTTGCTTTTTTACTGGTTCCACTTCCAGTACATACTGGGTACTCTCCATCATATCCTCCCTAGGTTCGGTGAGCGCCACAATCTGGACACAATTGTCGTTTTCTTGTGATGTACTTTGAAATTGACTGCAGTTGTCCATCTTTAAACTTTCAAAACTCGCGTAACGACTCAATGATGAAATATTCACTTTGAAGTGGACAACGCGTTAAAGATAGTTTAAGGATTAAGTGCTACTATATTTTCTTTAAAAGAATGGAATACATCAGCAGTGACGGCAGTGATAATGAAATAATTCAATTTATTCTGAATTATGATACGGACAGTGATAGTGATACAGATATTGTACGGTTCCCGAAAGAATATAAACCGCGTATAAATTATATGTCAAAATTAAATGACTATGAATTTGCATATATATTCCGACTCAGCAAGAGTGCTGTGAATGAATTAATTACATTAATACAACCACATTTATGTGTAACATCTAATTATTAATATGCGCAATATTAATAAAATAACATACCTATATACCTACCTAAAATAAAACCTACATATTTTGCTTTTAACTTAAGTAGGTATCTACTCAACCTTGTTTGGTAAATGTTTTTTTATGAGGCACTGTCCATAATTTTAATCAAGGTAATCTTTTCCAGGAACCGTGGTGTATTACGTCTTCATCAAGTGCTTTTAGCGCTAAGTTTTTATGCACTAGGGACAATGCTGGTGTCGGTGGCAGATTTTATTGGAGTCTCAATAGCATCTGCTTGTCGCATAGTCTCAGATGTATCCAAAGCCACAGCAAGATTATATCCAAATATTATTTCAGTACAAACTCACACTCAACAAAAATTTTTCAATATTGCTGGATTTCCCAGAGTACATGGTGTCATTGACGGCACTCATATATGTATTAATACAGTCACCAAGTAAGTAGTAGTATCTATATGAATAATATTTATACTATAAAATGTGAGTTCATATTTGTAAATAAGTAGGGAGGTATGCTTATGTAAAAAATATTGTCTGTTCTTTTTATAGATTCCAACATTGGAGAAGAATTTAGAAACAGAAAAGGTTTTTTTTTCAATTAACGTGCAAGTTGTTTGCAATGCTGCATTGATGTTACAAAATGTAGTAGCTCAGTGGCCAGGATTCAATCATTCGGATTTTAAAAGTATCTACACTACTATAATATGATAGTAATAAAGAAAATATAATTTATTATAATATTTCCTTTATTAACTAAAATTTGCCTCCTAACAGCTGCTTGTGAACATGGTTTATTTGGAAATCGTTGACTGCTTGGCGATAATGGATATCCCTGTAAATCCTATCTGTTGACACCTTTGTTAAATCCAATTACACGGCCAGAACAACTATATAATGAGTCACATATCAAAACAAGAAATACTATTGAATGGTAAGCATTGTTTATTTAGATTTATTAGTACTTAGGTAGTTATTTAGTTTCATACATTATAGACAAATGTAAAGAAATAACTATACATACTTACTTATTATTTACTCTTAATGCAATTTAGAAACTACCATGTATGTGCACAGGAATAAATTATACTTAATAAGCATGATATAAAAAATGTCAATCATGATTTACTGACCAGAAACAGGCACAAAACAGATGTACCAGTTCATATACTTAGCTGAGTAAACTTATTTCATGGGCATTGTATAAACCTATTCAATAGAATCCCAGAAATCATTCAAAAACTTTCAAATACTGAATAAAAAAAATTGTCTAATGTTCGTGTGATATAGGATATTTATATACCTTGTATAAAAACTGTGCTGTTGCTGTAATTATTTATACAAATGAGAATTTCTGTGATAAGTTCTTTATGTATGTATATTTAAATACACAATTATGATTAAAATCGAATTGATAAGATCCTCTGAGTTTCAATCGCCGGTTCTTCATAGGCTAGGGTTTACCTATAATACTAGATTTGATTGCTGGTGTACGAAAAGTAATTTTTATAATTGTATTTTATTTTAAAACATAGTCTTTCATTTAATTTATGTTATTTTCATCAAATATTGTATTAAGTATGCAATTAATTTATCAGATCCAGTAGTATATCATACAATTAAATATTTACACATTGTTCAGTCCTGACCCTGGATTTGTTGCGCAGTGGAAGTAAATGTTATACACAGGGCACAAAGCAGAATGAACCTGTCTGCGATTAAGCAGAGCTAAATTAAATCTTAAATTAAGGCAATTACCTTGCGTATCTGGATTCCGGCTTAATTATCACATTACTATTATAAAACTTATGGCCATAAATTTCACACATGCAATGAGATATACTTACCTTTCCCGTGAAGCCGCAATCCGCCGAAAGATGAATCTGCAGCAAGCTTCCGCAACAGGGGTTCTCAATAGTCTTTCAACTTTTACACAAACACAATCACAAGTTCATTTAGTTTAATCATTAAGTACGCGGCCGATCTCAGCGGCATCAAAGCAACAGGCGTAAGCAATAGGCGTAATGGCGTCTCTTATCTCTCAAACAAAGCAAAAGCGTCTATATATTACATTAAAAGGTCAGGACACGACCGATATCAACAAGATGAAACAACAATGCCGCTAACCTCAAACTCACGCGTCACAACTCGCCCGGTAAACGACCGAACCGCCTCTGGCGGCCCACACCGGTAATTACTATTGATTACGCTGAACACGCCTAGATGGCAGCACATGTGGTTCAGAACACACATATTAATCAGTAGGTAATATATAATTAAATATTATGAATATATATATAAAAATTTCATTGCAGATGCATAGGTGTATGGAAGAGAAGATTTCCTGTAATAAGCTTAAAATGCAGATTAAGTTTAAAAAACACACAAGCTGTTATAATAGCCACAGCTGTGCTACATAATATTGCCAGAGCTATGAATTTGTAATTATGTAGAGACATGGTGTCCACCAGCTTCCTCCAGTACATTTCTATCATGCCAAATTGCAAGAAACTCTCCTGTCACTATTATGTATGTACACACTGTATTTATAGGAAACAAAGTTACTAGAAAATACACACATCTTTTGCCCTAATTGGGTAGGCAAAGATAACAAGAGTGCCACACATCACAATCCTTACATACTTGCCTTGCTTCTAATAGAAAATAGGGTTCTGATAACCTCCTCTTACTGAAATTCAAAGTAAAATTTTAACCCTGATTGAACGCTAGTACAGACCAGAGAATAACTGGAATGTGAATAAAAGGTACAGCTTACATAATATTCTGTATTTATCACTAAATTATTTAATTTGAATAATTGTTCCACAGATTTTCATATTCAATAATATATTATTCAACTAACAGTCTAGCTTTTCGAAGATTATCCTATAAACTAACACAGCCTTTTTAACAATAATATCATCAGTTATGATGAATGAAATCATCAATTAATAATAATATCACAATTATGAAAAAAATATATAAATTTTACAATAAAAACATTGTAACCTATTATAAAGAGATTTCCATATCAAAGTGAAATCTCTTTTTAATTTAAAATTTTCTAATTGAGCATTTTCTAAGTCTAATTTTAATTTGGCAATGACTATTTCCTTTCCTTCGTTTACTAATTGTAACTTCTTTTTTTTGCATTAAGTTTATCCTCCTTTTCTTCATTTTCTAAATCAATTCTTTTCTTTTTAGCCATTAGATATTCAGCTAATGCATTTTCTCTGAAATTGCGGGCCTTACACTTCTCTTCTTCTATTTTGAGTTTTCGTTTAGCTGTTTAGCTAAAAAGGAGATGATAATAACTTATAAAATTTACTAATAAATAATGATGTATCCTGGCATATATATATATATATAGTTTTATTTCAGTAAATCAATATATGAAAAACGAAATTTAAGAACTATGATTCAATTTATCTCTTAAAGTAAGTTAGTACATTTGAAGTCAATAGCTATTCCATAATAAAGCATATTCATTACTCATGTGCAAATAATTAAGCAGTCCTGTTTTGTGTCCTTAACTTCCTCAATATATATTACACACAAGAGATCATTTTAATGAAACATTTATATTTCTAATAGCATTTCATATGTATCGTCAGGTAATATGAATATTAAAATTACCAATATTTATAATCAAATACTTATTGAATATAAAATAGCACACAGGCAAAATATATATAATTACAGCCTGACCTACCTGAATATCCACTTGCTTGGCTTAAATAGTTGTTAGGTGGAGGCGGTGTTGAAATGATACTGATAGGATTTATGACCTCGCTTACACTCAATGTCGGTG
>LUGF01019250.1:49383-76427 GCA_001625245.1 Calycopis cecrops | reverse complement strand
TTATGGGAGGGGGGGAGCCGATAGCGGCGGAACATTACCGTTTGGGAATTTTAATCAACAAGTTGATATGGTGTGCTTTATGAGTTTCTGCTGACCTATTTGAACAGAGATCGAAAGAACTTCAGTAAAAAAAACCTAAAGATCGAAAAGATTGATTTATTAGATAAGAGAATCAACAAAAGGGTACACGGGTACACTTATAAACATTTGTATGTTAATACAAACAAATTAACAAAAAAATAATAAATAAATAAATATTGATTTATTTGCGAAAAATACACTGCACCAAGAAAGAACGTTTACATCAAAACATGAACAATAATAAAGCAGACATAAATTAAGCCTAAAATAAAAGTTTATAAAACTAGTAAACATTAGTCAATAACTTTCTTAAGGTAGCAGCGCACTCCACAAAAATGTGAGACCTCAGCTAAAGTTAGGATTAATTTTCCCAACACTGATTTTCAGGGTCACCTCCACGGGGTTTTCTTCCCGCTTTTTTTTTCCCGGGGGTTTTTAATACGAGTACACACATACACACGTGATACAAAAATCATGTAGTATGTATGTGTACTCGTATTATGAATTCAAAAGAGTGACGCGAAATATTTTTTATACCAGGGGGGTCGCATCATGAAAAAGGGTTGAAAAACAATGCACTAAAACGAGTAAGAAAAACACTAATATAGCCAAGTTCAGATAGTGCTTGTTAAGGACTTGGCTCGGCACCAGCTATTGCTTATTAGTTATTACCGCCTCTCGGGGGACGGCTTGGCCCCGGGCGACAATGTGGCTCGAGTTTTTTTGAGAAGCTATGGCTAATTGGGAGCGTGCTGGCACAGAAGTGTAAGAATAAAAGTGTTTGGTAATTTGTAAGAGGATCCAAAGGTGCCTTTCGCTTATACGATAACGGCGTAAAGTGAGTGTGCTGTCGTGTTTCGTGCGGTGTGTAAGTAGCCGGTGGCCCACGGAGAGGCGAGGGAAAAGGACAACGGTAAATAACCTCTATGCGGATGTCTATGGGTGTCGTTAGTCAATGAAATGATTTAGACTGCTCGCTTCTCCTCCTGTTTGTAACAAGTCGGCCTATGCCCACTTCGTCAAGAATAAAAATGGTTCAATAGTAAGTAAACGATGGGTAGTACTCAACCGTTCAGCGGGAGGTGGCAATGAACTCTGTACATGTTCTTGGTCGTTGCCATTCGGGCCTAGCGTCCGTCAGCTGTTTGAGCCTTGAGCTCGATACACTTCGCGTGCGAATAACGGTCGATGTATTTTCAAGGACCTTTTCAAATAGATTTTTATTTAACAAAATATTACAATTAGGCGATGAAACATTTTTCGTTTTTCAAAGTTGCCTTGATAGAATTAATGTATATTTTATTGTCTTTTAACTTTTCGAGTGCAGTGTTACTCCGAATCTATATTTGTGCCAAATTTCGTCAATATCTGTCTAGGAGTTTTTCCTTGAAATAATAATAAATATGCATAGGTATATTTTTGAGTATTTAACAAAACGGAGGGCACAGTCGTTCCCCTCTGCCAAAGGTAAAAAGACTAAAAGTAAGAGGTAGTGTCACACTGCATGCATGCATGCTGCCGAATTGGGCCGTCACGACGGGGGAGGGAGGACACGAGAGAGGAGGACCTCTCGATTACACAAGACCGGCGTAAAGTGACATCTGTGCTGTCGCGTTTCGTGCGGTGTGTGAGTAACCGGTGGACCATGGAGGTGGGAGGAGAAAAGAGTGCAGCGCATCTGTGTGGCCTTTATATCGATATTCATGACAATGGCTCCGACTTGTCGATTGCCCCCTACCTACCATAAAAAAATAGCATTATATTGTGCGTGTATAATAATGTAGCCGAATTGTCAGGCTTTAGTGTTATAGGCGACGCGGCGTCTCTATTTATTTAAAAATACATTTCCATCAATACAAAATTCGTAGGATAATCAGACCTTGAATAAGTCAAGTATAAACAGTTGTTCAACACAACATATAAATGCATGGCGTTTCTAAATTACTCCGTTTGGAAGGCAAAGGGTCACATTGTATCCCTAAATCCGATTCTGGCTGCGAACACGGGTTTCACGGACTAAAATATTCTCTTGCAGCTTTGTCTTACACTGAAACCGTGTGCTCTTGAGATGCATTGGATTTCGGTTTGGAAATACATTTCTGTAAGGTTTTGTGGGCGTATTTTAAGGAACTAGAAGACGACTGATTTTTTTAATTGTATTATTTTATTTCATTACAATATTACAGACCTCAAATTATATCAATTTTAAATAATTTTAGTTACATTTTTACTTTAAATGGTGGCCATTAGTGCATTAGTCACATGAGTAAATGATGACATGACGCTGATTTAGTCACCTCCCCTATTATCATTTGATGGCAGCAAAGTGACAAAATGGACAAAACTGTACTAAATATATGTCTAACAAAGTACTAGAAGCAGCCTCGTGATCCAGAGATACTACCCGTACCGTTCCAATTCCGATGAAACTTATCGCGGCACTATCTCTTACTGTATATAACCTCCCTTTTCCCCTTAGAAGAGGCCTTTATCCAAAGAAAAACGACGATGCTGTCCGGAAAAATCACGTACCCAAATTTACATTCGGGTTACTCTCATAACCAAACACAAGCTCACTCCGGCTCTGCGAATACATCCAGTAAACCGGAAAAATGTACAAACACGCGCCGCCGGCTGAAGAGATCGCGTTACGAAACACAAAGCCGCAATAAATCCTTGAAATATGAACGGAAACAGCGAGATAGCGCCCGTGCCAGGGGACTGTCCGCGGGTATTATGCGAGAGAAACGAGGCGGTCGCGGGGCGAAGACATGTCTAGATTGTGACGTGTTATCCACTTTGAAAGCTTTAGAGGATAGTTATGTGATGTTATAAATAGGACAATATTGTGGTTAGAATGTAGGGTAGAATTGATTTAATTGATCCCACTTCTGAAAATGGTTTTTAATTGTCACTTAGGTACTTTTAACCTAATAAAAATAGCTTGCTCTGTTATGAATGAAAACAAAGAGGTGAGTAGGTAGTGCCTGTGCCAGAAGATTGTCCGCAGGTATTATGTGAGAGAAATGAGGCATTCGCGGAGCAAAGACATGTAGAGATCGTAAGTATATGGTAACGTGTTATCCAGGTTGAAAGATTTACAAGAAAGCTATGCTGTTATACTATGGTTGGACTATTGTCTATAGGGTAAAAGTGATTTATAATTAGATCCCACCTCTGAAAACAGTTTTTCATTTACGTAGGGTATATTTTACTTAGTTGTCACGTTATTAACGAAAACAATAAGATAGAATGTGGGTTGAGGCGGTCACAAAGCAAAGACATATCTAGAGTGTGGCGTGTTATCTAGTTTGGGAGCTATATAATGTTATGTAGTATAAATTGGTTAACCATTTTGTGATAGGAATGTAGGTTAGAATTTATTTATTTATTTAATAGTTAATGTACACAGATAACATATATTATAAACTTAATATTATTAAAAATTGTACAAAGGCACTACTTATTCCATAGTAGAATTTCTTCCAGTTCTTCCAGTACTACAGGAAAATAAGCATACTGAAGTATGTACAATATTAGTGGGCACATTAAGTTCTTAATATTACAAAATTCTTTCTTATAAACTACGACAAATTAATATCTAAGCAATATACATTAATAGACAACAGAAACATACAGCTTAATATATTATATAATGATTCTGTATTTACAATACTTATTAATATAATATATTTTAAATACTAATAATATATTAGATAAAATGATAATTATAATTATGTGAATAGGAATAGAAGAATAGAATATAATTTATTAAGTTCATCCCATCTCTAAAAATAGTTTTCTAATTATCACTGTTTTAATTCTGCAAAGAAATACATGCTTCTTTCATAAAAACAAACAAAAATTAAACTTTACTTTCCACAATAACTTGTTAGGGCAGTATTGTTTATATTTTAATCTTCTTTCAACTTAAGTTCTACAGTTATATTAAACTAGTTACAACACAACAATAACAGTCGGAGTAACTTCAGCGTTTTAAACAAAATTGTATTCCTTCGACATGCTGCCCTATTTACACATTTTAGGGATCTTTCGGTCGCGTTGATAAATAAATCTATTGCATTTTATTCGTACTAGCTCATATACTGTAATAATGAAAAATATAGCGGTTAGTAATCAAAATATTTCAATCTGCACAAATTTAAATGTGTGCAAACATGACATTAAAATCGATCTAGCAGTTTTGAAGATTAACCTGATTTTTATGGACTAAGATTTATAAAAGAGTAAGATAGATAGTATATATAGTGCCGTTATGCATTGCAGCCGATTCCACCAACATGACTAGGATACTGCCTTAAAAGAGATGGCTATGCTATGCGATTCGTCTGATGTAGAGGTTTCTCTTTGGGACGATGAGGTGAAGGAGACCAACGCATCCGCATTACAAGTTTACAAGAAGTGTTGTCTTATACATGGTTGAGCTATAGGGTAGAATTGATATATAACTGATCCCACCTCTGAAAATTGTTATTTAATTACGTAGCATTTTAGCTATAGAAATGAAAACTAGTTTGAGTCCCAGTGATATGAAGAACTTGCAATTTCCTTCTATTCAGCAATACATTAAAATCCATTAATCTTCATGTGGAACCCGCATTCGAAGACTTGCGTTTCGCCCTTAATCCGCGGTCTCCATTTCGACTTGCTCTGTAATTAGAGAGGAAATTTCCAGTGTCTGAGCGCCGCGAGCACGTGAATGTAGAGTTGGCAATAAAATAAACGAGACGCTCTCTCTGTGCGACTGCAACAGTGCCCACTTTTGTTCGCAGCCACTTCTGGCTGTTTCGTAGTTATACTTTCTTTGTTCTATGCGTTTGTCGGTATTGTGATTGGCGTTGTTTTTGTATCTTTGATTATTTTGTTAAGTATCATCATTGATGAAGAGACAGATGACATCTACTGCAGGATACAAAGCTCTTACAGATACAATATCAAATTTTGATTATCATCTGAGTTTAAAAAAATAAGATTTTTGAATTTTGGGATCGTTTCTTGTTAACATACAAACTAGATCTATAATTAAACTAACAAAATATACTTCTTTGTATTGTATTAGATACTTTTGCTCTTTCTACTTTTGTTCCCCGTCTCCTAATGTCTCTCTTTTCTCTTCTTTCATTCCTTCTATTGTTCTATCTCTCTCTTGTCCATCTTCATTTCGCGCCGGGTATCCCAAATCGTGACTGTCCAATACGTCTCCAATGCAGCGTGGCACTACCTCTTACTTACATTTCATAGACACAGTGACTGATTTTGATTAGGGATCGTTTTCGATATTTATTTATTTATTTCAATACACTAAACACATTACAATCAGAAAAGAATTACCTATAGGTTTATAATGTAGCAATTAAGAGTAGGAGGTATGTGTACCTACATATAAAAACATTAACATAGGAAAGTGGATAAAACACATAACCAGTCCATGCTTTCAGCTACCGGATGTAGGATAAGGATTCTATCTATCCATAGATTTGGCTACTGATACCTTTGACATATTTCGTATGAAATTTGTGTCAAAATATTGTCTCTAATAGCCAAATCTGTCGACAGATAAAATATATGAAACCACAGTAAAACATTGCATATAATAATTTCAATTGAAATAACTCGTATTGTGCAGAAAACTATCTAGCTGAGGAATTATGAAAAATGCATTAATGAAATGCAAAAGTTTTCCGCTTTTCCAGCGTGAGCTTTTTTTGTGTTATAATTATCATCGGTATGAAAAAGTTTGGCGACAACAGTTTCTGTATAGCGTTCAGTAATTAGTTTTGTGCGGTGCAGCTTTTAAGCTCGTTAATGCTTTTTATTACGTCGAAAGCTTTTTACCTGTTACTGAAAGCTCGCGGGAAACAATGGCGGCGGAACATTGTGACGTTTGTCACTGGACCGACCGCGGAGAGGGATGGCATGAGTGTGAGGTTCTGTGTCTCTTTCTAATATTTATTAAAGCTGTTTGTGTGGTTGATTTTTAGACTTGAAAGAAGTATTCGTAAGCCGAATTGGGCCGGCACTCGAAACGGCGTAAGTGACAGCTGTGCTGTCGCGTTTCGAGCGGTGTGTAAATAGCCGGTGGCCCATGTAGGGAGGAGGAGGGAGGAGAGCAACGCATCTGCGTAAAACCTTTACATCCAATTTGTTCACTACAGCAATCTTTAGTGCACAAGTCACAATTGTTTGTCTTTCTCTATTCGCATAATAATAACGATCACCTGTTCCTCTCCCACACGTCATGTCCACGCACGTAAGTCCATGGCACCATCCAATTTGATCACTGTAGCGTTGCGATGTTAAATTACATTCGCGTGTAACTCGGGATCGACCTGACGTTGCGGTATCGGATATCGGATATCTGCCACAACACCGAAATTAATCATCATCATCGTCTGACTACTGAAATGACGGTTACAGAGTTGTAATTACGATGTAAATCTAGAAAGCTTGGTTTCCTAGATTAATTGGTATTTGCATTGTTATAGACACAAACATCTAGTGTTTAAAGATTTTGGGAAATGTCTTTTTTTATAGCATAAGAAGGCAAACGAGCAATCGCAGCCATTTTCATGACAACCGACACCCATAGACATCCGCATAGACTATACAGATGCGTAGATGAAAGGAAGAGGGCATCCTTTCTCCTCCGCCCTCCATAAGCCACCGGCTACATACACACCTTACGAGACGCGACAGTTCAGTCTCGTGTAAGCGAGAGGTACCTCCCCGGTCGTGCCGGCCCGAATCGGCTGCATGCAAGCATGCAGCGTGGCACTACCTCTTACTGAACTCTACTATAAATAAAATCTCATTAATCTAAGAGCCTGACTCACCTCTCTTATTTCGTAAGCACCGAAAACTTTTCAGACTATGTCTCATTAAAGTCAAATAACTTCCGTCCCTGTCTTTCTTTAGTCTTTTTTTTCTCGTGTCTCTCTCTAACGTGTACTTTCTATTTCTGTTTCAGGTAAGTGAATGTTTTTCGCGTTTAACTTTCGAGAGAATGTTGATGACCTGGTGATTAGCGTGTGGTAAGTGTTTTTGTCATCATTCAAAGAAATATAATAAAATTTAAGGAAATAATCACCATAAGAAAATTTCTATAAATACTTTAGCCCACTATTACTATTCATTTTAATTTCAGATATGAGAAAATTCCATGTAAATTTCACTTAACTAGACGGTGAATTTCTAAAAATCCAACACATACACACACACACACACACACACACACACATCCTAACATCAGTTCCTTAACCTATAGCTTATATTTATCTATAGTACTTTAATATATAAAGAGGAAAGATTTTTTTGTTTTCTTATGTATCGAATAGACTTTAAAACTACTGGACCGATATGAACCATTTTTTAACTAAAAAAAATACATTACCAGGAAGAAATATAAGCTGTTTTATTACGACTGATGGTAGATATGGCCATGAGTTGGTCTAACCACCAGTCTTTCGGGAAATTTCCTTCTAGGTATATACGCTTTTCTCCCTACAAGTTCTTTATTCTGTCCCCAGTCTAAAAGGAGAGCGGAGTCGCGCGCCGCGGCTATGCGCTAATAGGTAATCAGAACTCGATGAGACGTCGAAGTAGATTAAGACGCCGGCGGGGAGGGAGGGGGAGGTAGAGATAACGCCGTCTCTATCTACCAAGTTTTTAATTGAATCTTGACAGGGCTGTCACTAAAATTTGCCACGTTGTAATGTGATTGGCAGGTATTTTTGTATGTGGGTGCAAACGAACGTAGTATAGAAAGTTTTCAGAATGAAACGCGAAGCTTTGTCATATCTAATGCTTTGTCTAGCATACAAGATTAAGACTTCCTGGTTTCTAACCTGAAAGTACTAATCCTGTTAGCTTAGACCCCGTCCAGATTGAGCGAATCGCGCGCGTATTAGGCCTGATTACAAACAATTTAACGAGGTGGTCGGGGTTCAAGTCCCTCAAAATTTCAAATAATAGTAATAAATATAGTTCAGTACTTTTTTATTATATTTAATGTGCAACATAATAATATAAAAAAAGAAAGACATAAAAAAAGAAACACGACTCGTGAGGGCCTTGAACCCCGACCACCTCGTTAAATTGTTTGTAATCAGGCCTAATACGCGCGCGATTCGCTCAATCTGGACGGGGTCTTAGGACTGTAAGTTGTCATACGAAGCCAACAACAATGGTTTAAGATTTATTGTTTTTTACAATATTAGTGCTCTCTAGGGGAGCTCTAGGCAGTAGTGGATGTCCTCCGGCTGTTGACAATGACGACAGCTTATTAAGGAGGGCGTAGTCAAAATAAAAGATTATCAGTCTTCATTGGACTGTCCTGAACATAGGCTTCCTTGTATGTGTAATGAATGAATAAATCAAATAATTTGTATGCGTGTGGCAGCCCTAGCCCCGGCCCTACACGTGCGCCGAACGGCCGTTATCAGTAACGACGCGGAGTTTGCGATCAGCCGGCGAACTGGCGGCCTAACGACCCGCGATTGTCTCTGATGATGACGTCGCGATAGAGGTTAGGGTGTGAGCAGACTGGACTACGGTGTCGCTGTGACGCGGAGTGTGCGATCAGCCGGCGAACTGGCGGCCTAACAACGCGCGATTGTCTCTGATGATGAGGTCGCAATAGAGGTTAGGGTGTGCGCAGACTGGGCTGCGGTGTCGCTGCGACGCGGAGTGTGCGATCAGCCGGCGAACTGGCGGCCTAACAACGCGCGATTGTCTCTGATGATGATGTCGCAATAGAGGTTAGGGTGTGCGCAGACTGGGCTGCGGTGTCGCTGCGACGCGGAGTTTGCGATCAGCCGGCGAAGTGGCGGCCTAACGACGCACGATTGTCTCTGATGATGATGTCGCGATAGAGGTTAGGGTGTGAGCAGACTGGGCTGCGGTGTCGTTGCGACGCGGAGTGTGCGATCAGCCGGCGAAGTGGCGGCCTAACGACGCGCGATTGTCTCTGATGATGATGTCGCGATAGAGGTTAGGGTCTGAGCAAATATCTATATGATATGATGGATACACTGTTGTACATTATCTTTAAAATTTTAAATCTTTTATGACAATAGTTTTGTTTTTATTATGTTATGTGACAATTGTGTTTTTTTTATATATATGTGATAGATGTTCAATATATTTAATTTCCCACGTGTATATGTGTTAATGTTTAATAATAAAAGATTCCTATTCTATTCTAATCTTACTTAGGATTAATAGCTTCATCATTTCAGTAGAGTAATTTTTGTATTTAAGAGTAAGTAGTGCCATGCTAAATTGGTCTGTCAAGACCAAGTAGTTGAAGTGAAGTACTTTCCTATACCGTCCCAATTCGGCTGCATCCCAGTGCAAGACTGCAGCTCGTTTGCGCCGGAAACACGAGGCAACATGTTGCTGACGATTTAGAGTACTTCTCTTGTTTGTTGAAACAATAGTCTGTCACAATAGATGCTGAAAAACAGCACGCAACGCACTTTCGTGCGTGCAGCCGGCGTTTATCGAAGTAAAGTACCCAACTGCCGCTTGATGGTGATGATTTAAAGTACTTCTCTTGTTCGAGTGTAACAATTGTTCTCCACAACAGACCTCCATATTGCGTCGCGTCACAACTTATGCAAATTTTATTGTTTTGAATATTTTTATTGTTCGGCGAGAATAATGGGAGTCTTAGTGTGGAGTGATGGAGTTTTAATTAAACGTATTTTGAGAGTGTCTGCACTAGCTGCGTCCCGCGTTTCCACCCGCGTTGGACCTTCGTGCGATCGTAGAGGTCTAAGTTAGCTTATTGATACTGGTAGTGAGTATAGCATTTAGATATGCGAGCAAACAAAAAAAAATCATTCATCTTTATATATATACTACCTTTTACCCACGGCCTCGCTCGCGCCCGCATTTTTTATACAAAAAGTAGTCTTAAAGTAGTCCTTTTCAATACCTCTAATAAGATGTGTACAAAGTTATATGATTCTGGTTGAGCAGTTTTGACGAACAAACTTACATTTTCATTTATAATATTAACTAGCTATAGGGAATGATAATGTTTTAATTTTCCAAAATAATGTTACTTGCTTATATTTTAATTCAGATAGATATAATTTATATTCTGTTATTAGGGTTTCGTACCAGAAGGTAAACGGAACCCTATTACTAAGCCTCCGCTGTCCGTCCGTCTGTCACCCGGCTGTGTCTCATAAACCGTGGTAGCTAGAAGGTTGAAATTTTCATAACTTATGTATTTGCTTTGCCGCTATAACAACAAATAATAAACATAAAAAAATATAAACACTGGCGGGTTGCCCATACAATAATGGTACGGAACCCTTCGTGTGTGAGTTCGACTCGCACTTGGCCAGTTTTAAAATTTCCATTACACATAAAGGTTTTATCAAATTTATACTACATAGTACGTTTGAGGTAATTTCCATAAAAAAGGAATACATTTTCACGTGGGTGAAGCGAGATTACCTAGATTCTAATCCAAAACCTCCAACGCACGTCTAGGCACTATCATGTCTAGACACTATCATGCCTAGGTTTTAACAAGGGCTGGGAGGGTAAGTGGGGGGGGTTGTATAAAAATATGTGCAGCATCACCTTCGCACAGATTACGTACAGACGCCCAATTTATCATTCCTCCGGCCCTTTGATGCGCCCTAATGGCCGCCGTCGATGTGGAAATTAATTTGCGTTTCAAACTTGGGCTGTTTTATTGTCATTCGCGTGAAAATAAAATAAAACTGCCAGATTTTATTTATGGTATACGGAGGCAAAGGCCGTCATCGTTCTCATAACTACCGACGCCCATTGACATCTGACCTCCCTTCTCCTTGGGCCACCGGCTACTTATACACTGCACGAAACTCGACAGCACAGCTGTCACTTTACGCTTGTTTTCTGTAACCCACTTACTATTTCATAGAATAAATAAGATTTATTATTAAATTTACGTTTCAATTTTAACGTCTCGTGTCTTCCGAAAGTTTACCAAACATATCCCCGATCTGTCGCCTTCCGCAAATCCCATAAGATGTGTGCCACGTCTCCCGCTGGCCCACTGCCACACAAATATAAGAGTGGCCTGTCTTTTTGGCACGCGTTCAGTTCGCGAAGCGCAAATTCAGCTGTCATGTAATACGGCCACCGATCTCGATACTTTATGTGGATAGCTGATAAATTATTGTATGCTATAGAATAGATTTACATGCTAACTGTAGAAAAATCAGGCGCGGAACCGGCGGTATAACAAGCTCTTTGAGGCACAGTACTGGGAATAGTACCCTCCTCCCAGGCTACTTCCATACAAAAATAAATGTGAATTATATTTTTTATTGTATATAATTAAGAATGTATAATGAAGAAATTAATGAGGCCCGCAGAGTTTGTTTCGCCGGTTCTTCTCAGGACAGGGCTAGGGTTGAACCGGTGTTAAATGAAATTTTTGACGTTTAAAAAGCAATTTTTTAAATTCTATTTTGAATAAAAATATTTTGATGTTGACAGGGGAACACCGCCAACTTCCTGACTCGGGGCTGTTAAGTCCACAGTTGGCGGAGTACAGTCGACAGTAGGCAGGGACAGTAGGCTGGCGGCCCGGGGCCAGATTTCTCTCCGATTGTGTTGAGACTATAGTATATCCAGCGCAATTGGCTTGTATTAACCGAGATAGCCACTGTAGACAGAATTCGCCTGGGAGGACCTGATTGATTATATTTAAAAAATGTGGAGTATTGCTGATAGACACCAACGCCTCTGCATATTACAGAAAGAACCAATTTGAATGTTATCACACATGCATTGAGCTCATGTACATAGAATAACTTGAAAACTGTGGCCCATACCATAATCAGAATATTAACAGAAAATCGCATAATGCTGTGTATTAGTTCTATGGCGCTTATGTTTATTCAAGCAGCATCAAGGCGGACAGGATCAGCAGTCCACAAGTATGTAGATCAGTGGACAGAACGCATAAAACAACAACCCTACCCCACCCCGGCTGTAGCGACGTCCGGTCGTATCAAACTCGCGAAAAGAATTCAAAGTGCAATATTGTTAAGTATTTATGTTGTGGTGTGGCCACACTTTAGGGACAATACAGGATATGCCCTGATGGATTTATGACTCATTTCTGGGATAGAATGGCTTGGTTAAGACCAAGTATTAAACAAACATGTGTCAATACTTAAATTTATGTTTTTATTGTTTTCTTTAAGCATACATTCTATCATCGCTATAAAAGTAATTGAACGATTCCTTTCTTTACCAACTCATCGGAAATTTACAAATGGGGATGTCTTATTTCCGACACAATATGTTGTACGCGTATTTAAAATATTGACAAGAATAAAGGCTTTCTTAAAATTCTACCGCATTTTAATTATCATTTGTTCAAAATGTTTTTTACTATTACATTAACCTATTATATTAACAGTGACAGATAACAGCCGTCAAAGAGGTTCCGTTGACGTTTGGTGTTGCTCTCCATCATCACATCTCCTTTACGTGTTTAAATAGATGTGAATACAACATAATAATTTTTATTTATTGTCAGGACTGTCCTTTACCCAACACACGCGTGGTCCCCCTAGCGAATAAACAAGCAAAAAGATATGATTTTGTGCCACATAAAGCTCATATTTTATTGCATCAATTTGCTGCTGATTCTTTGGCAGATATCTTTGATTATCATGAACATCACGCTGCTATCCGTTGTAGAAGTTGTATTGGCGCTTCGGAGACAGTATAGCTTATTAAGAGGTAGTGCTAAGGCACGACCTAGGAGGTACCTCTCGCTTTCACGATACCGGCGTAAAGTGACAGCTGTTTTTTTTCGTGCAGTGTATAAGTAGCCGGTGGCCCATGGAGGAGGGAGGAAAAAGAAGGAGGGCAACGCTTATATGATGATGTCCATGGGCGTTGAAAGTCCTGAAAATGTCTAAGGGTGCAAATTGGGTTAGGAGACCTAACCCAATTTGCACCCTAACTTAGGACGACATGATTACTATTATTACTTAAGTAAAACTGTTAGCAACAGAAAAAACGACAAATTTATGTGAAAACAACCAGCCTTTCTGCCACTTTTAAGGTTATTTACCTGAGTGGTGATGGCAAATAAATAAATGAAATGATGTTGATGATGATGACAAAGAGATCACAAAAAAGCGTCTGAAATATGTCGCCTCAATTGTCGCGACCATTACACTTTGATCGAATTTCCCAAGTTTTCTTTCTGATTTTCCGTTCATTTTCCTCGGTAATATAATTTTTCTGACCGGGAAATTGTAGCGTCGTATTAGCTCTTATTAAGCCGCATTGCAGTGTATTCGGACGGGGTACGTAATCATATGCTAATATATGATATTGGGGTAACATACATGTATTCAGAGAAAATAAATAACATATACAAAAATGAGTCTTGAGCAATGTCTATACTTTTACAATAAGAATAATATCTGTGGACTTTACACACCACCTAGCCCCGTGCTAAGTACCGTAAGGACTTGTGTTACGGGTACTAGATAATGGACAATGTATATTTCTATATATATTTCTTGTTTGCGTGTGCATATCACTGAACTCCTCCTTAACGACTGGACCGACTTTGACGAATTTTTTTGTGTGTTGAAGGGATTTGAGAATGGTTGATTCACCAATCATGGTGTAGCCGCACTTCAGGCTTTAGCCGTAACAGATTTTGGTAAGAGGTAGTGCCACACTGCACGCTTGCATGCAGTCGAATTGGGCCGGCACGACCGGGGAGGTACCTCTCGCTTACACGAGACCGGCGTAAAGTGACAGCTGTGCTGTCGCGTTTCGTGCGGTGTGTAAGCAGCCGGTGGCCCATGGAGGTGGGAGGAGAAAGGAGGGCAGCGCAACTGTATAGCCTCTATGCGGATGTTTTTGGGCGTCGGTAGTCATGAAAATGGCTCCGGCTGCTCGTTTGCCCTCCTATGTCGTAAAAAAAAAAAAAAAAAGATACACATAATACATAGATCTATGAAAGGCGTCTGCACGACAATTATATTGAAGCGACTCCTTGGGCAAAGTCACCTGCAACGAGGGGGGAGCTTTTTGTACTCCTTCACCAAGAGGGCGTTGGTGATCACTTTACATCAGGTGACCCAACTGCTCGTTTGCCTACTATGCTATAAAAAGGCAATAAAGAGCATGAGGAAGGTCTAGAACGGGAATTCCAAAGTGAGTATTGTGTTCGGTAGTAGCCAAAAAGCCTCTGCTGCTCGTTTGCACCCTGTGACATATTTGACTCTGTTAGTGAACGCAGGGAGCGTCGTAGCAGATCAGTAATGAAATATATACGTTTCAACAGAGATACGAGGAGTGTGATGTTCTGAATAAATGTTGTAGCAGCGCCTCGAGGTAGGGCTGTAGCGATGATCTCATTTTTTCTTTTCTTTTTTTTTTTTTATGACATATGAGGGCAAACGAGCAGTCGGAGCCATTTTCATGACTACCGACGCCCACAGACAACCGCATAGAGACTATACAAATGCGCTGCCCTCCTTTCTCCTCCCACCTCCATGTGCTTATTTACACACCGCACGAAACGCGACAGCACAGCTATCACTTTACACCGGTCTTGTGTAAGCGAGAGGTACCTCCCAGGTCGTGCCGGCCCAATTCGGCTGCATGCAAGCATGCAGTGTGGCACTACTTCTTACTAAACTCTCTAGTAATAGTAAGAAAAAGAAAGATCTAATGGCTAAACTTGTGAGGAAAAGACATGGAGATAGGAGGAGGTACCCACCAACCACCCATGCTCCTACCCGCCTCTCGATAGGAGCTAATCGCGGGAGATGCACGGGGGTTTGCTCATAGGCTCTGTGACAAAACGTGCGTTTCTTAACTCCCTACAAACTGTTTAAGTGCCCTCTCGTTATACCACTCTCCCCTTCCAGGGGCGTGACGTCACAGACAGAAGTCGTCATCGGCCCTGTCAGTCCTGGTTTCTGCAGCTACGTCATCATATGTCCTTCCTCTTCGTGTCCCATGTATGCACATCTCTTCAGCCGACCAAAACTTTGTTCGTTTGAAGTCGGAGGAAAAAGAAGGGCAAGGCATCTGCTTATCTATATGCAGATGTCTATGGGCGTTGGTAGTCATGATTGCTCCGACAGCTCGTTTGTCCCCCTGTACCATTAAAGAAAACGGACGTTGTAAAGTTCCGAAGCGTCGAGCTTGTTAAATAGTAAAATAGTAAATAGTCGCGATAGGGTCCGTCTGAAAGCCGTATCAGCATCTTCTCTTATTCCATTATCTCATATTTATTCGAAAATGGAAGCCGCGCCATTTGTATTATATAGTTTTTTTTTTTTTTTATTAAGTTTGTACAATACGCCTGCTGCTTCCGCTGTGGATCCTTAAAACTAAAAGGATTTTTGTATTATATAGTCAACGTTCCAATGACGTACTTCGCCGTAGCTTGAGTTCCCCCCTTGTCAATTCACACATTAAAACCTCCGTGAACCAGAAATGCCAGTGACCAGTTCGTCACAGTAACACCGTCAGTACTGGGTCCTTCGGGGAAAAATAGACGAGAAAAATACAGGAAACACGGCTCGTGCCAGCCCTGAGCTTGTTGCATTCACAAAATGCTGTCGTGTGTATTGTTCGCGTGAGTGATTGTGTCGCGTTACGGAGGTAGATCGAGAAATATATATGTAAACATTTCCTACCAATGTTATAAGTGCGAAAGTTTGTATATCAGTTTGTTTGTTTGTACGTAAAAGTTCTTCACGTAAAAACTGCTGAACCGATTTTCATTTAATTTGGCACACATATAGAGGGGGAACTTGGGTGTTAAATAGGATAGTCTCTATCCCGAAAAAAAAATCCTATGGGGCCATTAGATGATTTTCTATTTACCACGGTATCGATTTTTTTTCGGGTGAAACCGCGGGGCGCAGCTAGTAAAGATATTTTTGTAGAACAATTTTCATAGTATCCGAGGAAAAACGAGAATTCGATGCCTTTTGATATATAATGCTCATATGAGTCTGCATAATTCTTGTGGTGGGTAAATGTGTGTGAGCAACCGCTTATTTTAGGCGGTTGCTCACACACGTTTAGTAGGCGAATTACAGTTATAAGTTGATAATGACTTTTCCAATGATCTACATGTAATTTACTAGTTTTCAGATTTATTCCTTTATATGTGCTATAAATTCTTACTTCTTGCCAAATTTCACAACTCCAGGTCAACCTGAAGTACCTGATAGGTTTTTGGTTTTCGGCAAAGTACGTTTTCATACAAAATTTGTGCATAATAATTGTCTATAACTTTTTATAGCGTTAACTTAGAATGATTTTTGTCAACTTAAACGGCAGGCGTAAAGTTACAATAATTGAAAACCATGCATTACGTTTGGATTGTTCTTCCCATTCATACGGAACCCTCGGTGTGCGAGTCGGACTCGCACTTGGCCGGTTTTTTTATGTATGTGGTAGATGTTCAATAATTTAACGTCTCACTGTAAAGTTGTGAACGTGTAACAGTGTGTGTATATGTCCTTAATAAATGTTTCCTATTCTATTCTATTTTATTCTTTCCTGTTCTATTCTATTCTAATTAGGCATAACAACTACGTTATGTCTCAGCCGCGGTGTAAGTGACTGTTATTTATTCACCAAGACAATTTGTATTTTTGCACACTGTCGTGCGCACGATGCTACTGGATTAATCTGTCGGTAGCCGGCGTTTCACTTCCGCGTGGCGCGCATAACTCGCCCGCTGACATTTAGAGCTGCTGCAACAATGACTTACAGCTCTATAAATACACGGAGATGTACGAGCTCGTGACGCGCCGCCCCACATCGGTGTACGAGGGCCCGGGTTCGATTCTCCAATCGTCAAAAAAGTACCGCTCGGTGCACCATTTGTTCTCGCGAACTGTCTTGTCAGATGAAAATAAGAGCAGAGATGTTACGTTAGGTAATGCCGGTATGGCCCAATGCTGGGGTAATTTTATAGCTATGCTGGCGCGTTTTGTGGGTAATTAGTCTGGCAGCCTGTTGAGGGATGGGGGTAGTTCGGCTGGTAAGCATTTTTAACAACAGAATATCGCAAGGTCTGGGATGTCTCGGTTTCGAACTAAAACTGATTATTAGCATTTTGCATAACAACCATCCAAAATAGGGAAGTTGACGGTTTACACCCCTCAGAGAGCACGTTAAGCCGTCTGTTCTGTTGTCGAGTCGGAATTGAGGAATAGAATAGAATAGAACATGGTTTATTCAGTGTTCCATAATACATAAACAAAAAAATTAAAAAAAAACAGACAATCGTAAACCTTAATAAGAGAAATGTAAAAAAAAATATAAATAATAGAGAGTGTACTTGTGTCTGATCTCGTGCTATATGTCCTAGCAAACTAGTCACTACAGCAGGAAGAGTTAGTGCGTGCAGGGCATGTAGCCGAATTGGAAACGTACGACCAGAGAGTACCCTTTTATACTATAGAAAAAAGATAGCCGCCATTCCAAAATTCGATCTCTGGACTTCCTTAATGATCACGAAAAGTGCCATCCAAGTTATCCTGCCTCTCGTACCCTATATAGAAGTTATTCTTCTAAGTGAAAATAATGACACAAGGTCTTCTAACAATTTGCCAACAACTTTTAATAGTTTGATCACAAAGTGTCCAGTTTTCAATTAAATTATCTGCAAGGGCCGCGTCCTCGGAAAGTTTGTGACAGAAAAAAATGAAACTTATTTTCTATAGTCCGTTAAAATGTCTTTTGTTCGTTTATTTAAGATGAATAACTTTTGGAACTAGCTTTGTTCTCAACTTTTATTAAATTATATTGATAATTAGTTTGTTAATTTTAGTTGAAAAAGACTAATTTAAATATATGAATGAAAGAAGTCTGTCGTATCATATAAATCATGTTATAAATTACAGTGACATTTTGTTCTCTTATCTGTCGGTATTTTTGGTGTCGGTGTTCCTAAAAAAACGTCATCAATAGAGGAGATGGCTAGGAGGCTGCTCGGTACGCGGGACGCCTGCCCTCTCTGTCCGTCCGGGACCGAGGTTGTAATGTTTCTGCAACGTCGGGCTGGCTAAATGACTAAATGAACCGCGATAGAATCCGTTGACGTAGTTTCGTATACAGTGTAAGGGGCAAACAAGCAGTTGGAGCTACCATGGACCCGTGGACATCTGCATCGTTGTTACGATGCGCTGCCCTCTTCCTCTTCAATGTCCGTAAGTAACATACGTAGTTTTGTTATTATCGTAAAATTGCCCTAAATGCTAAAAGAAGTAATAAAAATAATAAATAATAGTTTATTTTGCAAGATTCGTAGGTACAAAAGGTACAAAAAATAAAGCAAATGACAATAAATTTTTATTTATTGCAAAATGTCTCCCAAACAAGCCAAAAGAAGTGTAACTACAAATGTTACCGTCGATGTCTTCTCATGTCAAATAAACTCCATCGACGTAATATATACATATAATAAAACAGAAGTTCGTGTGTTTACTAAAAAAAAATTTGAAAAACTAATTGGGGACGATATTAAAATAGTATTACTGTTTGTCCGGGCTAATCTCCGAAACTACTGGACGGATTCTAATGAAACTTTTTGTGGTGTATAGATATTAAGCCTGGTCAACATGAAAAACACTATTTACTGCGGTAAAATCGCTCATTCCTACGGGAAATCGGAATTTCGGCACACTGCAAGTAAACAATAACAAATCACTTTAATATGATATTACTACGCTACGCGAACGAAGTCGCAGGCACCAGGTAGTAAATATTAAATCTTTATTTTCTCTTTACAAATCCCCATGGCTTTGGTATGTGCAATCCCTATGGCTTCACTGAAGATTACAATCCTCCAGCTCTAACGCCTTTGCGTCTGCAGCCAATTTCGTGGAGCGTCACGCCGCGCCGTCCCCGGAGTGTTTGACGTGACACTGTCACGCTTGTGTGTGTACACAACTACATGTGTACAGAGACTTAACTGTAATGCTCAGTAAGAGGTAGTGCCACGCTGCATGCATGCCGCCGGATTGGATCGGCACGACCGGGGTGGTACCTCTCGCAGCTGTGCTGTCGCGTCTCGTGCGGTGTGTAGGTAAGTAGCCGGTGGCCCGTGAAGGAGGAACGAGGGTATATCCTCTGCGGATGTCTATGGGCGTGGGTAGACATGAAAACGACTCTGGTTGCTCGTTTGTCCTCTTATACAATAAAACAACATATGCGAAATACTAAGAGCTAAAGTATTGCAAGAAAGAAAAGAACGGCAAGCGAAGCACATACAAGAGCCTGACTCTTAAAAATTATTATAACGAGGGTAGTGCTTTGCAGCAAAATCGGCGACCAAGAGGTACCTCTCGCTGACATTACACCGCCGAAAAGTGACAGGTATTTTTTGGGCGTTTCGTGTGGCGTATGAGTAGCCGGTGGCCCATTCTGAGGATGAAGTGAAAGAGGTGTGCGTAACGTTGCAGATGTTAATAGGCGTCATTTAACTATATGCACTCTATATCACTAATAATATAGTTTGTTCGAAACCTTATATGCCATTCTATACCGTTTTTATGGTTCCGGCTGCTCGTTTGCCACCTTTTAGCTCCCTGAATGAATATTGAGATCACTCCCCATATACAACATTTATTACAATATATTTTTGGCTCCGACTGCTCGTTTGCGATCTTTTATAAAAAAATCTCCCTTAATACGTGTTAGTCAGCTGTCTGAATATTGAGATCGCTCCGCCACTCGAGCTGTTTAATATCCACCCGCGCCAGGCTCGAATTACCCTCGTACCCGATAAATCTCCAGACACGTAAATCAAAAGCCTATTTGGGATCCGGTCTAAGAACGCAGCACATTATCCGATCTGATATCGTATCGGTGCCATATCCGATCGGATATTGTAAAAAAACACTAAAAATTTTGTGAAGAAACTATTTTTTCAGCATGACGGCGCGAGTGGCAAAGTTAAATTTTTTTCTAAAGGATTACTAATTTTCAAAAGCCCCGGACAGTTTTCCTGGTAACCCCTATTGTTTTGACCAAATAACTAGACTATCAAACAAATCTCGATGTTGAAAATAGAAAGTTCTCCTCGTGTTGTTGTTTTATTTCATTCATATATACGATATCGGAACAAGTGAAAATACTTAAAACTTGCTCTTAAATAAGTTATCGTATATAATATATATATACGCTACCTTCTTTTTGTTTATCTCGTACAATTCACTTGCCCCGATATCGTATCGTTGCCGAATCCGATATCGGACAGGATAATGTGGAAAGACTAATATTTAATATAAGGTAAGCGTTTATCTACCTCCTCGCCTTTTATCTGGCGAATGAATTAATTCCGCGCCGTCGAGTGTTTGAGAGCAGTCCCTGTAAGGGCCTTATGATCATTCTCGGGCCCAGACAAGGGCCCCCTTTTTAACCACAAGGCCTCTTAGCTCCGGGTCCCGCCAAACCTTAATCCAGCGCTGTTTGAGAGCTCGCTGTTGCTGCATTGTGTACGAATTGGGTTTACACGTCTGGGATACATCTCTGTCTCAGTATTACTCGGGTGCATTAGAAAGATGATAATGTCTTTCGAGCGTGTGTATGTATGTAGATTTCTACGTTCCCTGGTATAGTTTGAATTTATTGTACCTTTTGGTATAATTTTTTTATGGTATATAGATATCCATATAGAGACCATATACCTAGATGCGCTGCCCTCCTCTGTCCTCCTACCTCCATGAGCCACCGGCTACTTACACACCACACGATACGCGACAGTGCAACTGTCATTTTATGCCGGTCTCATGTAAGCGAGAGGTACCTCCCCGGTCGTGCGGGCCCAATTCGACAGCATGCAAGTATACAGTGTGGCACTACCTCTTACTTGTTAATAGCAGTGTTATAGCATATGTTATAGCAGTGTAATTTTTTTCTAAATAAATATTATTCTATTCTATTCTATTCTATTACTAGTGCGACAGGTTGCTTCTGACGACCACCATGAACACCCGTATAGGGGTTCTGCCGACTGGCTGCCCTTCTTTCAATTTCCCTGCTAACACGCACCCACCTCACGCTTCATCTCATCACTTGTAGTCGCTAAGGCAGTATTGTGTGATAGAGAAATATCTCCCCACGGCATTGTCCCTTACCGAACCTGTCGCTCGTTTGTCCCCTGTATTAAAATCTTCTTTATCTTATTATTTAATGCTTTCCTCCCGTCGTCAGATTTCGCGAGTTTATAAGATTAGGCGGCTAATGTCTACAGTTACTGTTATTGGTTCAATTAAATTTAACGATGATTGTTATAACTGAACGGACTTGAATATCACTTAACTGCGGATTACGGTTGGGAGATTTGAGCCGTAATTATGTAATTTCTGCATTGCAGAAGAATTGGGCTCGAACGGAGACCTGTTTGAAAAAAAGGTCTATCTGGCTGTGCTGTCGCGTTTCGTGCGGTCTGTAAGTACCCGGTGCCCATGGAGGTGGAAGGAGATAGGAGGGCAGCGTACTTGTATAGTCTCTATTCGGATGTCTATGGGCGTCGGCAGTCATAAAAATGACTGCTGGTTTGCGTCTCAATACCATAAAAAAAAATCTTTAATCTCGGAATAATTAAGGTACCTCTGTAAAAGGTAGTACCAGTTACATCTGGCTCCCACGATACCGCTGCAGTCCCAGGTGTGTCGTCGTGTTTCTTGTGGGTGTAGATCTCCAGTATCCCGTGGGTGTTAACGGGCGTTGTTAGTTTACCGGTTAATTCCTCAACTGCACGTTTGCTCCCTTGTATCTATACTAACAATATAAAGCTGAAGAGTATGGTTTTTTATTTGTTTGTTTGAACGCTCTAATCTCTGGAACTACTGGTCCGATTCGAAGAGTTATTTCAGTATTACTGCATATAGCGAGGAAGACTACTTTTTAACCGACTGCGGCAAAAAACGGATTTACGTAAACGAAGTTGCGGGCGTCCGCTAGTTGTAAATAAAAGTGAAGGTGTAATGGTGACCTGTAGAAACTTGTCAAAATATTATCATGTTTACTAATATTATTAAGAAGAAAGATACATTTTTATATTATTCCATTCGACTTTTTCAACATTCGATTTTTTTCATTAATTATCATTATTCACTGTAACTTAACCTCTGTGAAAGAAATAAAAAAATATTATTATTAATATTATAATGTTCCATTATCAGGAAGTAACATAGATTATATTGATAACAATTTCCTTTTTAATGCCCAACGAAGTGGGCAAGAGTCGACTGTTCACAAATACTGAAACACCACTAACAGCGCGTGTATCAATCTTTTCCTAAAAAGGAAACTCCGCCAAACTCAAAACTTGTGTTTTTGACATGGAATCGAACCCCGCCTTTGTCTTGTAGGGAACGCCTTCTACAGACGGACAGATGGATATCCAATAGATGGGAACACAATTAGTCAATCTGGGCGGAGCTCTCCGGTTTGACGGACGATCTACGGTCGGTGCGTCCGTATAATTAATGATACACTGATCGTACGAACGAATAGAGAGAAATGTAGTTTTGTTCTATTACTAGCTGTGCGCCGCGGTTTCACTCGCGTGATATCACTACATAGTGTAAAACGAAGTCGCTTTCCGCCGTATGTGTCTGTATGCTTAGATCTTTAAAATTATGCAACAGATTTTGATGGAGTTTTTTTAATAGAGTGATTCAAGAGGAAGGTTTATATGTATAATAACTCCATTTTTGAAGTCCGACATCCACGCGGGCGAAAGCTAGTTTATAACAAACTTCATCATACATACACCTCCTTGGGGGTTAAATTTAAAAAAAAATCTTATTACTCGCTTACGTCATAAAAGGAACCTCTGTAGGAACTTTCAAGTTTCAAAATACAATAGTTTCGGCTGTGTGTTGATATTTCTCGATTAGTTTTTGCCTTTTAAACGATGTAGATTTACTAACAACACTTTTTTTATAATTACAATTATGTTTCATGTTCATGTATAATTGCATCTTTGATATAATCTAGCAGAAAATCAAAGCCCTCTAAATGAATATCATGACGATCACTCCAGCACTACGTTATTTAATACCTATCTACCTGCCTATTGGCCTTGAATTACCCTCTTACCCCTCGATAAATTTTGAGAAACGTATATTTCAGACCCGGTCTAAAATTTTCTAATTATCCTATCCGATATCCCATTGGTGATATACGATATCGGATCGAATACTGTAGAAACGCTCTCATATTTAATATAATCTACCTCCTTTTTACTTGTCATAAACTAATACATACCTTCTACTTGCCCCGATATCGTATCGTTGCCGATCTGGTATTTTTCATCTCGATATTTCCACGGAATCGAATGTTAGACGAGTAAAACCGCGAGGCGTAGCTGGTCTTCCTATATAATTATTACCTCATCATTAGATTCCACGAGTTGATAAAATTATACGCCTAACGTCTACGGTTATTGGTTTAGTTTAATTTAACGATGATTGTTATAACTTGAACGGACTTAAATATGACTTAACTGCGGATGGCGCGTCGAGATTTTAGTTGTAATCATGTCATTACTGAGGCAATAACTGTTTTACGGCAGAGGGATGCAGACGTGCAGTCGGAGCCTTGGTGGGAACAACCGCACAACCGGGGCTTGTAAACGTGTTGCTCTACTTCACATACAATATATTTTTACACTTTCACTATCACTACACTAAATTTCGATGCCGTGGCAAATAGAAAATCATCCCATGGCATCCCATAGGGACATTTTTTCGGGATAAAAACTATCCTATGTATTAATCCAAGTTACCCTCTGTGTGTGCCAAATTTCATGAAAATCGGTTCAGGAGTTTTTGCATGAAGGAGTAACAAACAAACTTTCGCATTTATAATTATAGTATGATTCTAGCTTCTATGTATGCGCTGTTACAAATGTAACAAGTAGTTTTAGTACTACATATCCGCCGCAAGATGGCGCTGTCACAATCCTGCATCGCGCTATCGCTGCACCGAGCCGACGCGAGCGAGTGCGGCACTGTATTGTGGCTGCGATGGGACCAACCGTATGATATTCGTAATTTACATCGAGCTATAAATATTAGCAATTTTTTTTTGAAGCTCTAGGCCGCTATTGGGCTGTTGAGCTTTTTAAATTTAGAGTTTTGTTGGTAGGCATAGAGTGCCGAATGATTTGTCTGTGTGTCTGTCGGCCAAGACTTCTTCCGGAAGGCGTCATGTCAAATACTTTAGTCTGTAACCTCTTAAAAGTTGAAATGTTGAATCAAACCGTACTGCTGCCGCAGTGGTATCGTGGCTCGCGGGTTCGAATCCCGAACAGGTCTTGGATGTCTGTCTGTGCATTACATGTATTTCAATAATAAAATCTTAAAAATGTAAAATTCATTAAATATTTACAAAAAAGTGTGTGCTTTAGACCACACAACAGAAGTTAAACTTAACTATTGATTTAATACACAAATTCATTACAATAATGACATAACACGTCATATGATTTTTATTTTTAAGTACAAAAAAGTTTCAATTAAATCGCATTTGAATTTGAATGCTAACTTCCATTGGCCTCGACCGATATGTGATTTTTATAACGCTCTCTCCAGTTTACTCTCCAACTCAAGAGCGCGTAAAAAAGTTTTACTTCAAAAAATATTAAATATATTTTCGTTGTCTAGTATCCGTTCTATACCTTACAATTCAACAAGTGGCACAACATGGAGGGCTGTATGCTGATCATGATGGGGTTGGACGTACGAGCCCCGTCAGTTCCACTGATCATTCAATTGATGTCTTCTCTCAGTTCCCACGAAAATGCCATGCGTTACTACCGCGGCTGGCGGACGCCCAACTTCTAGTTTTGTTTGTTCTTGTAGTTGAGATTTTTCCATAGATTTAGAATGTACGAGATACACAATGTCAGAACAGAGGCGTGACAAAAAAAATATTCGACAAATGTCGGAATTACTACAAAAACACATATATGACTTTGTCATTATTATGTAATCGGGCCGCTATGGCCTCTTACTAGCGTAAAATAATTGTCTCATATGTACTTCATCTACTGTCTCTTTTCTTTTCCGATGATTGGAAGTTAATTTGAATGTCTCGCTCCCACGCTTTGTACATCTTTCACGTAGTGAGAACATCTAAATATATGGATATTGCAGTTGCACGTAAGTGACGACTCAGCTGTTGGTCGCTGGAGTTTACTTCTTAACGAATATGTCTTAACTGTAATTGGGATATTGCTGCGGACAAAAAACGTCAAATGCCATGTCATTTCGTAGTTGTAGGTACATCAAAAATAAAGTTCAGGTGTTAAGTTATAAAAAAGATATGTTTAACTTAAACTTTTTTTTGTTTCAGGTAAGTTTGTGTGAAGTGTTGCGAAGCGTCTGATAGTCTCTGGATCACAATGATTGTATGTAAGTAGATGGGGGTCGGCTGTTATGTCTATCACCATCAGCCTATTGCAGTCCACTGTTGGACATAGGCAATACGTTATCAACATGCGTTATGTCTCTGCAAAGTTACAATAGCGCAAGTCCGAAATCTTCAAAGTACAATTATGCATTACTTTGACGTCCGACCGTATACGATTTAACATAATAACGTCCTCCCCGGACTCCTTTGAGGCGCGGGGGACTCGGCCGATTTCCTGACTCCGGACTGTTATTGGAAAATCAAAAATTCCAATAACATTTTTTTGTCCGACACTGGATTAATCAAAATTTAATCTCCATATCGGTCGATGTAGACCGTGGCAATTAACAAAGCCGGATCTGATTTTTTTGTGATTTTCTTTTTATTGCATTTAAGATCTTAAAAATGCTCTATATTATATTTTATTACTTACTCAAATATTGAATTCCTAAATTCGAACTTGAAAAAAGGAAGACGGTTGATTTGAATATTTTAAAGCATTTCACCTTTAAATGCGATATAAAGAAAATCACAAAAATCCAAATCCGACTTTGTTAATTGTTATGGTCGATATAAAATTCCCGTGTCACCATATTAGTAATATTCCCACACTCCTCCGATACGGCTCGACCGATTCTCATGAAATTTTGTGTGCGTATCGGGCAGGTCTGAGAATCGGCCAACATCTATTTTTCAACTCGATATTTCTACGGGATCGAAAGTTACGCAGCTAAAACCGCGGAGCGCAGCAAGTAATAGAGAAATTACAAATAAGAATAATTCGTGGCGACGTTACGTTGTAGCACCTTGTTGTAGCGCTACGAGGACAGTGCTACGAGGAGGCTACGTGACAATGCTACGAAAAGGCTACGCGTTATTGCATTCTTTAACGTAACCCCCCGAAGGATTGTTCTTGCGCGAAATTTATAATCATCATCATTAGCCCTGTGCTCTGTTCTTTTACCCAAAAAAAATTCAAAGTCAGTCTTCATAGTACGAGAGTCGGAGGATATTTTAAGTTATAGCGAAGGTATTGTAACTAACTCTTCTAAAGTATACGTACGTAAATACAACCAGGCAAGCTGGGTGAAGATTTTTTAGCTTAATAAGATGTAGTGCCATGTTGCATTGAAATGGAATTGGACGGACACGAATTAAAATTATTTTCTTTAAACTTTTCGAAGTCACTAACCCTTGCTGTGCTGTGTATAAGTATAACTAACAATAGCTTATAATCTAACCTAGCGGCCTAAAGATAGATGGTCAAAATGTCTACCAGCTCTCGTACTATAAAAAGTCTCAGTTCTCTTTTAACCCAACGGCCCGTAGATGGAAACTTAAATGTCTACCACGGCTCGTACTACAAGAAACCATCTTCAATAAATTAGTGCACGCCATTCCAAATGCACGGTTGATATTAAATCCTCAACCGGCCGCCGTCCGGTCGCGGTCGCTTAGAACCGGATTAGAGAATATCACCTATTATTTCTGAAGAT
>LUGF01019250.1:2347-20305 GCA_001625245.1 Calycopis cecrops | reverse complement strand
ATAGAGAGTGCACTTGTGTCTGCGCGCACACTTGTGCACTATAATATGTCCTGCGCATCTGGCTCGTCTCCATAGAGACGGCCGCCGTAGCCGAAATCGGCTAGGACTACATTATTATTATTAGTTATTCATTTCATCAGATTGCTCGTTCCTCTCTTACGCTAATATAAAACTAAAAAATAAATAAATAAAAAAATGACATAATTTTATCTTACAAAATGAAATAGCGAAACTTCGACAATAGTGTTGTACCACTTAATCATCTCCAGTATCGATCAATCAAGCGCGCGGGGAAACGATTTAAATTCGATTCCGGGAACGCTCCTTGCATTCAACGAGCTAGGGATGGGACCGAATCGAATTTGGAATCGTCTGGAGTTGGAAAATTTATTTATCGAGACTCGAGTGGATCTTGTATTCTCTTTGTCCGAATAAAATGTTGATAGATAGAAATGAATCGGTAAGAGGCAAACTCGAGGATTTCGACGATTCGAGTACACTTTGAAGTTATATTCTTTTTACAATCGCGTTTGACGACGTCAGAAACCAACAGACCCGTACTAATTAGGGACAGAGAAGCTTATTTAAGCAATTAATCTTGTAGAGTTTGTGTGTTTGAGTGAATGCGCAATTTCTTGGGCACTACTGCTCTAATTTAATAAAATATTTTACTATTTGATGGTCAATTTATTATGGAATATTATGAACTATGTACTACTACGCTAAGCGCCTGAAACGTCGCGCTTGTAGCCAAAGGCAAGAATGTTGTTTAGACGGCTGTTTTTGATATGTTAGGTACTAAAAAGTAAAAAGCATGTGTTATACGTTACATATTTATGTTTCGGTTAAGAAAATAGAAATGTTTTTGTAGAGTAGGTTAAAATTTAAAATAATATACGAAAAATGTTGGTGTCTCGATTTTTATAGTGGATTTTATCTGTAGCGATTCGAAGTATTTTATTGATTTTTGTCTGTAACGTTTAAAGCATGGCACGACCTTATATTTAATTGGCAGTTAAATTAAAATTAGTAAACAAATACATTTAAAGAAGCCTGTGCAAATTAAATGAATAATAATAGAAGGCAGTTGAACTGGGACGACACGACCAGGGAAGTAACTCTTCGCGTTTCCAGTAGTTAACGGTCTGACAGTACGTCAGCATAACAAGTATACGTATGTCTTCGGAAGTCGGTAATCAAATGACTTCGATTGCTCGTTTGCACATGCTCACACATTGTATTAAAAAAATCAAGGGTTTTTTTTTTAATTGCCGTCTAATTTTGACTTCGATGACAGTCTTATATTTCACTATATCGATAATAAGCTTTTTATCGATATTGTGAAATATACAACATACCGACATCACTATTCGTACCACCGTCAGTACTCCCGACGGACCGTCCCATTTGTAAGTCTCGAGTTGTGGTCGAATACGAATGTTATTGAAATGTGTTGATATTTGTACTCGACAGTGGAGGGCGAACGAGCGGGTTGGTAAGTGATAGACTTGGATTTCGAAGAGTTGTGAAGAAAATAGCGGGTTTTTTTTATGATATAGGAGGGCAAACGATCAGTCTATCCACATAGAGGCTATATAGATGCGCTGCCCCCCTTTCTCCTCCCACCTCCATGGGCCACCGGCTACTTACACACCGCACGAAACGCGACAGCACAGCTGTCACTTTACGCCGGTCTCGTGTAAGCGAGAGGTGCCTCCCCGGTCGTGCCGGCCCAATTCAACTGCATGCGAGCATGCAGTGTGGCACTACCTCTTCCTGAACCTTCCTTCCGCGCTAAATGGACTAACTAACACTGAGAGAATTTTTCTATAATCGGACCCGTAGTTCCAGAGATTAGCGCGTTCAAACATACAAACAAACAAACTCTTCAGCTTTATATTAGGTATTAGTATGGATCGTGTAAGGGAGAGATCGGTCGTGCCAGACCATTTCGGGTGCAATGCAGCACAGCAGGCTCTCTTAGTATTAACAACGGTTGTGTCCAATCAATTAGTCCACGTCGACGTTTACGAACAGACAACACCGCAATAATTAACCTTTAGGCCATCAGGTATTCATGCCCTTTTAAATATTAAAGGGCCGGGCCTCGCGGGGCGCGGTGAATTGTTAAAGGGCCCCCTGCAGGGGGAACGCAATCGCGGGCCCGGTGAATATTGGATGGGGTGTTTGTTTGGATTTTGGGATAGAGGTGATGGGCTGACAGGCCTTAGCTAGTGCTTTTATGGTATATAGGGGCAAACGAGAAATCGGAACCATTTTCAAGACTACCGACGCCCATAGGCATCCGCTTAGAGGATATACGCGCTGCCCTCCTGTCTCCTCCCACTTGCATAGGCCACCGGCTATTTAAACACCGCACGAAACGCGACAGCACAGCTGTCACTTTACGCCGGTCTCGTGCAAGCGAGAGGTACCTCCCCGCTCGTGCCGGCTCAATTCAGCTACGTGCATGCAGCGTGGCACTATCTCTTGCTAAACTGACACTTGTGACGCAATGCTACATTGATAAAAGGTGGCGTGCTGTCAGTGACAGCTGTGCTGTCGCGTTTAGTGTGGTTTGAGAGTCTATAGTGGACCCATGGTGGGGGGAGGGGGGAAAAGGGTAACGCATCTTCAAAACCTTTATGCAGATGTTAATAGAGACGTTAAAAAGCTCCGACTGCTCGTTTGCCCTCTTATACTATAAAAAATATCCGAACAAACGTAAAGCGTTGTGGCTTTAAACGCACCTTTACTCCTTTACGGGGTGAGCAGATAGAAAATTTCCACATGTGTAAACGGATGTCTGTGGGCGTTGCTGATCACTTTACAACAGGCGCCCAACTGCTCGTTTGCCTCCTATGCTATTAATATGCACGTAATATAGTATTCTCATATTCAATAGCATGTCAAGATCCTAACATCTTCAAATACTCTCGCCCCTCTATTTTCATTCCCTTACAAAACACACATATTATTTCAAGCCGACATTTTTGTTCTCCGAGTAGAGACCATTCCAGTAATAATTTGTACGAGTGAATAAATTTGGCAGCCTCCATATAACCTGTGGAGCGCGGCGGATTTGCGTGGCGTCGGCAAAAAACTGCTGCACGTTAAAAAATAAGTTTTTTTTTGCATGCAGCAGTTTCAATTGCCTTTTTTTGTTGAGTTTTTTTTGTATGTCGTGTGATGGGTTGTGAGATTTTTGTTACTCTTTTTTCAATTTAGGTTTATGATATTTTTTTGGGGATAGAGATGATCGAAAAAATCTTGTGACGTCATCCCTATAAACCAGGGTTACTTATAGCCTATTTTAAATATACTAGAACACCCTGAATCCCTATTTTTTTTTCTAGTATGTATATGTACTATACAGGGTTATTTTTTAGTCACCGGTCGAATTTTAAATTAAGGAAGTAAACATCATTCCAATGGTGTGTTTTAAATTTTACCGTCTAATTGTAATATTTAGTTAAATAAAAATCGATTTGAAATGGTCCTTCAAAATACATCAATTGTTGTTCTTACACGAAATGTATCGACCTCAAGGTGACGTCGGCCTACCGTGAGTCTCGAGTGTGATGCACGTGGTGACCAAGAAATATGTTTCACAACATGGGACCAAGTAATTGTATCTAATTATTTTTTTAATATTTTTTATTTCATAAATCGATGGTATTATTGATTCTGAACCAAATCTGAAAAAAAACTAACCCTGTATTAGATGTAAAGATATCGCAAATCACAAGAGGCTTCAGACGTCTTAACACAAAGGCAGTTAAAAGAGAGAGGAACTGACCACATTCCGTGCACATGATCGCGCCGTAAAGTGGCAGTTATGACGTCGCGTTTGGTGCATTTTGTGAGTAACCTGCCAGTGGAGAGGAGGCAACGCATCTGCGAAACGGACCTCCACGGGAGAAGGTCATCATTATGAAACATTCTTGTCGCGTAACTAGCAGCGCCCCGCGGTTCCACTCGCACAACTCTGCACCTATTGGTCATGGTCTGATGGTAGCCTATAATCTTCCTCGGTAAATGTGCTAATTAAAATTCAAAGAATTATTTAAATAGGACGATCTCTGCTGACGGTACGTCATCTCGCACATGCTTTCCTTTGATCTCAGTCATATCTCGAGCCCCGATCTGCTTTTCCGATATTTTCCTCGGATTTCCTTTAGAATATTCACTTTTAAAATGTTCAGTCTATTGGCCGTGTGATTTAGACTCGGATCCCCATCGCGCCATCTTGCCGTTCATTTAGGTGGGATTTGGAAATATTTGATGTGATCTAAGTAACAATTACTTTGATATTTTAATTTTTGAAATGAAACCTTTTTAAGCGGCGTTAGAAAGCTTCGTAGTACAGGAAAATTGAGCTACGAACTCGTAGCGCTAGTGTGTGCTACTAAATATAGGTCGTTGTTACTAATTAGTTCTAAATATAGATCATTGTTACTAATTAGTACTAAATATAGGTCATTGTTACTAATTAGTACTAAATATAGGTCATTGTTACTAATTAGTGCTAAATATAGGTCATTGTTAGTTGATAGTTTTTAAGCATTCACTTTATGCTGTTCCTATGAACGGTTTACCTATGGAGTGCATAGAAAATCGTCGTCGTCACAAAAAGACTTGCTCCATCCTGTTGAAAACAACCGACACATGTGCTGTCGCGTTTGTAAGTAGCCGGTGGCCCATGGAGGAAAGAGGATGAAGGAATGCTACGCGTTTGTATAACCTCTATGCGGATGTCTATGGGCGTAGTAGTTATGAAAATGGCTCCGTTTGGTCGTTTGCCGCCATTTACCGTAAAAGAACATTTAGTTTTTTCACGAGAAAATGGCGCAAACCAAAGCACGAACCGGTCACGACCGGCTGCAACCGGATAAAACCGGATCCTCATGCGGACTAATCCGGTTTTCGCCGGATTATACAGCTTCGCATTTGATTGCCGAATTTGGCGCCGAATAACGAACTGCGACCTGCATTGTTTGGGCCATGAAAGGATTAATCAAAAACTTTTTCGTTCTTTTCAATAGTGTCGTTGATGGGTTGTGGACGAATTGGGCCGCCAAAAGTGGATAGTTACCTCTTGTTTACATTATACTGCGTAAGATGTTTTTGGTATTGCAATTTGTGTGTGATGATCGTGTGCTGTGATCGTCGTGTGTGATGAGTGTATTAGTTTATAAGTTATAGTATAAATTCATGCGTGGGATTCTTTTTCTCAGCCGGGAAGGCTGGGGAAGGTCTACGGGCCCCGAGGCGAACTCTGAGATAACTCTGAGAGCTAGGTTTTGTTGCGCTTGCAACCGCTTCTTATGAGAAGGCGAGGCTAACGCGTACCAGGCGGGGGCGGCATAGGTGAGGCGCGAACGGATATATTTCTTGTAGATCCCCATTTTGGTGCGTAACGGTAGCCGCTGCAGCGCACAGGAAGCTCTCGCAAGGTTGATCTGACGATCAACCTGCGAGCCCATACGCAGCGAGCGATCTATATAAATTAATTGTTGTTGGCGTGTCCGTATGTGTCATCATATGGCCCAAGCGGAAGACCGGTGCTAACATAATATAATTATTATGTTAGCAGATGCCGAGCTTGGGACCAATTTTGCTATACCCTATATTAAATGTTTTTGTTGTGTGTTAATTAGCAAAATACCTAAACGTTTATTTATTTATTTATTATCAGAAAGTACTACTTAAAATTAGATACCGCCCCTCTGGCCCATGTATGCCTACTACCTGGTATTAGTACGGGAGCTCTTCATAGTAGAAAACGACGGCGAACTTATATTTCTTCCTCCCCTCCAATGCTTTCACTTAGCGGAGGTATTGCCTCATCAATGTAGCAAGTAACTACCTCTTACCATCATCATCATCATCAGCCTATTGCAGTCCACTGTTGGACGGCGGCCTCTCCCACAGCACGCCACTGGCTTCGATCTTACCATACCTAGATATATTTAATTAGCAAAAGATTTTTTAAGTAAAACTTCTATACGCATGATTGACACGGGGAGTAAGCTGGCGAGAGCGTTACAAAAATCACACATCGGGCGAGGCCAACGGAAGTTGTCATTCAAATTCGATTTAAGTGAAACTTTTTGTATTTAAAAAATAAATATCATATAACATCTTATGTCATTTTAACTACGGTAATGAAAATTAATAATTAAGTTTTACTTTAGTTGTGTTGTCTAAACGCGCACACGTTTTTAATACAGCATTATAAAATGCGGGTAGCCGTAATAAAATCAGTGGACCAACGGTTCTGCTTGCGAATGGAGTTTTATTAAAGTGCCGTTGTAATGTGCCCGGCGAGTGTTATTGGAGTCCGGGTCTCGATTCCTACAAGTGGCGCCGATATTGCTAGGGAGTACACCGCAGTGCATGGGAAGTGTGTGAGATATTTCTTTATTGGTCCGCTGAAATTATGTATGTTAACCTCTGTATAAGAAAGTACAAAATACTAACTACAATCACTGATAGGCATGCAAATAGCTGTTCTAAGTGCGTGGACAGAGAATCAAATTGCTTTATTTTATGAAATGAAGATGCAATGGATACTTTTGAAACGAAGTACTTTAACGTGGTTTAAGTGTAGTGTGAGAAATATTCACATAACGAAATGTCCCGATCCTCTCTTATTATTATTATTCACGCTAAAACTGCTGAACCGATTTTCATGAAATTCGGCACACACATAGAGGGTAACTTACATTAACACAGGATAGTTTTTATCCCGAAAAAAATTCCCGTGGGATGCCGTGGTATGATTTTCCACGATATCGAAATTATATTAACACGTAGGGTAGTTTTTATCCCCAAAAATGTTCCTATGGAATGCCATGGGATGATTTTTCACGATATCGAAATTCACGCGGGTGAAACCGCGGCGCGCAGCTAATAAGCAATTAAGCACACGAGCAAGTGACAAATAATGATTAATTATCTGCACTTAGTCAGACGCGTTTTCAAATCATCAATTTCAAATACGAACCATTCTTACATCAACAAAACAATCTAGTAATCAATAACTTATTGATACGTTTTAAGTGTTATGGAGTAGGATTTGTTTAATAATGATTTAAGTACTTCAAAAATAGGTATTAGTAAAGAAAAGTTCCAAAATCCAAACAATCCCACGTCACGTTTCACCAAAAAGAAAACGGCTATTCTAATAAATACACACTTTTTATGACCGGCGGTGTCACATTTTCATTCCCGTGTAAAACTAAATTCATATAATTTGAATGTGAGGCGTCTCGCGAGTGTGCGACGGGCCTTATTAATATTTATACACTTATTTCAATTGCATATCGTTTGTGCCTTATGAGCTTCTAGAGTATCATCATCATCAGCCCGACAGCCTGTTACACAGTTAGACTGTGCGACGGGCCGTATTAATATTTATACACTCATTTCAATTGCATGTCGTTTGTGCCTTATGAGCTTCTAGAGTATCATCATCATCAGCCCGACAGCCTGTTACACAGTTAGAGTGTGCGACGGGCCTTATTAATATTTATACACTCATTTCAATTGCATGTCGTTTGTGCCTTATGAGCTTCTAGAGTATCATCATCATCAGCCCGACAGCCTGTTACACAGTTAGAGTGTTGTGACGGGCCTTATTAATATTTATACACTTATTTCAATTGCATATCGTTTGTGCCTTATGAGCTTCTAGAGTATCATCATCATAAGCCCGACAGCCTGTTACACAGTTAGAGTGTGCGACGGGCCTTATTAATATTTATACACTTATTTCAATTGCATATCGTTTGTGCCTTATAAGCTTCTAGAGTATTCAGTTGTATGTGTGTGTGTGTGTTTGTATGTATGTGTGCGCTATTTGGCTGCAATGCAGCGTGGCACTACATATTACATTTAAGAAATAAGACTATTACCTAGTGTCAACGTACGTTATAAAGAAATACGTACTTAAATAAAATTTCATTCTATTCTTTTCCATTTTATTCATTTGTATATTTTCTAATGTTCTTTTTCGATCTATTCGATGTTTTTCCCTCCCTTTCCCTCCTCCTCCTTTATACTACATATTGTTACATGAGCACGGAACGTGACCTGATCACTATTCATCTCGCTCATCTCGAATGAAACAATTACATCGTTACAGAAGTTAGTTTTGACTTCGCCGCCCCCGCATCCGCAACTAGGGGCAACGGGACGACCGCTGCGGATGCGGATGCGGACAATCCCACATAAAGTTAACTGTTGGGAACCGTAGTCTCACAGAGTTGTGTAATTGTTATGATGTTGTCACGAATAGGGGCGGAATTCTGATGTTCTTTCATTTTGGTTTTATGACTTTTTAGTAGTATACGTGTAAAAGTAGTGCATAACTGTGTAATTTTTACTTAAAAACGTTATATTCCAAAGGGGGATCCATTGGAATATAACGTTTTTAAGTAATAATTACTTTTCATTTTTTTGTGTTGTTTGTTTGTGTGTTTGTTGTCTTTATTTCAAATAAAATTTTTACAAAGTTGTTACAAAATTTTTTAACCTTGCCAAACTTTGACGTTTGATAGCGAGACTCACTCATTTTTAACATTTATTTTTTTTAATTAACGACATAAGTTGACATTGTAAATTATATCTATACGTATAATAAAACTGTAGAAGTCATTCTGTCCGTGGCTTGTGCGGATTTCACGCCAAAATTTCATTCCCAAATAACAATTAAAGCCTGATCGATACAGAATTTAGTTTTAACTCCGCCGTCCTCGCGGAGGCGGTCGGACCAGCTAGTTGCGGATGCGGATGTGCGGATGATGCGGCCGAACTTCAACTGTACACTTAGAGTTGTGTAATTACGGTGATGACGTCATACATACGTCATCGGTATACGATCACTACCTATATCTGTTTATGTACCTTTGTTAATCGTTTTTCTATTTCTAGTTAAATAAATAAATGCTATAGCTGTGCCCTGGAGTTTTATCGCCGCAAAATCTCTCCCAGAGGTTATTTTTGAAGTAAAACTTCTATACGCGCGTTTGTCACGGGGAGGGGAGCTGGCGACCGCGTTACAAAAATCACGCATCGGGCGAGGCCAATGGAAGTTGTAATTCGATTTCAAAATTCAAATTAAATTGAAGTGAAACTTTTTGTATTTAGAAAATAAATATCATGTTACGTGATTGTAACTAATGAAAATCAATAATTAAGTTTTACTTCAGTTGTGTGGTCTAAAACACATAAGTACTTTTTTTTTGCTACCAATTTAATTCGACCATTCATCTTCTACCGGAATAAAAAGTAATTAACTCCAGATTTTTATCTGTGTCAAATTTCAACTAAACCATTTCAAAGGTTTTCCGCACAATATACGTACAAAGTTACTCATGTACAATATTGTAGATTTGCTCAAATTTGTTTCCATACTCCACTGGCCCGACTCAATATTGGACGTGTCTATTGTGTTGGAGGTGAAAGGGTCCGACTGACCCCCGAGGTACGTGACCCCGTGAGAGGTCAAACGGCGTGTGCTCGGATTGGAGGTACAAGACGTGTTTACGAGATTTTGATAATACAGCTAGTTAGGATTTTTTATGTTGAGTGTATTATGGCTGGTTTTATACATGCTTGCATGTAACCGGGGAGGTACCTCTCCCTTATACGATACCGGCGTAAAATGACAGCTGTGATGTCGCGGTTCGTGAGGTATGTAAATAGCCGGTGGCCCATGGGGGTGGGAGGAGGACGGAGGGCAACGCATCTGTGTAATCTCTATGCGGACGTCAATGAGCGTCGGTAGACATGAAAATTGCACCGACTGCACGTTTGCAAGGGGGCAAACGAGCAGTCGTTGCTATTAAAAATAGTTTGTAAATGTAAACGTAATTCGAACTCTGTGTATTTGTGACTGGTTTTGGTGAGAGTGCATTGTATGATTTATACGTGCATTAAGTAGTATTATTAAGTGTTATATTATTAAGTAGTACTTAAAGTAGACATGGTACTGGCGCAATGTGACGGGTGTGCTGTCGCGTTTCGTGCGGACTATGATTTTATAGTGCATGTAGTTTATCAGCTTGTGACTGCCGGCAGGACAGGTCGCGGGTCCGAATCCCGGGTCGGACCTCAAAGTGTTATTGGGATTCTTCAGTTTCTAATAACAGTCCGGAGTTAGGAGGTTGGCGGTATATTCTCGCGCCTCGGAAAGCACTTGAGCACTATAATATGTACGGAATAGATGGTTCGTCTGTATAGAAAAGGAAGCTGTAGTCGAAATTCGCCTAAGATGACAGCACGCACCAAGTGTAACGTGATTCGTGTGGCATTATCTCCGATTTTTAGCATTCGGCCGTTGTTTCACGTTAGGTGTTAAATGCCATAGCTATTTTATTTGTGGAAGTCCAGGGAAGGTTTAAAGATTTAAGAATTCTTTTTAGTTAAGGTTTAACCAATTTTTTTTTAGTTGAAACATTGTTTAATGATTTTTCAGTTTATTTATTGGTTTTGAGGCGGTACGAAATTTGGCGGGTCAACTAAAAATAATCTAAAAATCAATTCAGCTATAAATATATTTTATCATTCTCGCCCGATTTGAAAACTTTTTGGACTTTTTGATTTATTAGGTTATTGAAGCATATTTGTTTCTACTACTTGATTACTTTTTTCTGTATATATTTTCTAACGGTCTGTTTGTCTGTCTGTTGCAGGACGTGATACACACAATCAGCACGCCGCACGGCCAGGTGCAGCGGATCGTGGTGTTCAAGAAGAACGGCGTGCAGGCGATGGTCGAATATCCTTTACTATAGATATATAATAGCCGAATTTCGGCCGAAAGAGACCAATTTTGGCTTGGTCAACTACGCATATCTATATTTATACTAATATTATAAAGAGAAAAGATTTGTTTGTGTGTGTGTTTGTATGTAACGAATAGGCTTTGAAAGTAGGTACTGGGCCGATTTCAAAAATTTTTTCACCATTTGAATACTACATTGTACACAGATTAACATTTTTACCACGGGAAAATTCTTCATTCCCGTGGGGAAACGGGGACAGTACCGATTGGGTTAAAATTTTATATGGGTATTTCGATGGTTTCCTTGATGCTTAAAAGTACAATTGGATCCGATAGGTGGCGCTGGTCTCGGTGTGTCAACTACTAAACGGCTTGACCGATTGGGTTGAAATTTTGTGTGTATTTTCATTGTTGATGATGGCGCCACTGTCATTCCAATGAATTTTATATAAGTATTGCTATGATAGTCCATGCTGACGTATCTGTTGGTGGCGTAGCAAGGTACAGCTAGTATATTGCAGGAGTATAAGGCAGGAGTGTGTGCAGACACACTATTTGCACTCTATTTTCTTGTTTTTATATCATAAGGTGGCAAACGAGCACTCGGAGCCGTTTTCGTGACTATCGACGTCCGTAGATATCCGCAAAGAGGTTATACAAATGCGTTAACCTCCTTCCCCCTCCATAGGCTACCGGCTACTTACACAGCGCACGGAACACACACAGCTCTCACTTTACGCTGGTCTCGTGTAAGCGAGAGGTACTTCCCCGGTCGTGCCGTCCCAGACGGCATGCAGGCGTGCGTGGCACTACCTCTTACAGTATTTTCTCGTGAGAGCCAACTTCTCGGCCGTGCCGACACAATTCGTATACAATGCAGTCCTCTAAGTAGAAGCTATAAATTGGCCCGTTATAATTGATAGCCATTCGATATTGGAATTGAAACAACAAACAGTATCGAGTGATGGCGGGCGTCGTAAAACTGTACGCGCGTTTTCAGCACGTTGAGGCGGGGCGCGAGTATCAGAGGGTTAGAGGGCTAAGCGGAAGCGATTAGCGTGTGCGTTGTATGTTAAGGCGACCTCTCGGTCGGATGATACCGCAGAGTTGTGGTGTCGCTTTTAGTGCGGTTTGTCAATTTCCTGTGACCTATTGGGAGGGAAGGGGGACTAGAGGTAACACGACCGGGCAACCTCTATGCTGATGTTTATGAGTGTCGGCTGTCACCAGAACGCACTGGTCTGGTCTTTTGCTTAGTTTCGACTCGTTCATTATAAAAAATATATTAGTGCCTCAGAAAACTAGACGTTGTTGTCTTATTTCTTGTTCTCGGAAAGGATGCAAGTAGTTTTTGTAAAACTACTAATTCATATTAGGTAAATATCCTGCCGATTTTTCTTACTATTTTCTCTAATTAACTTGTAACAACAATAATTAACCCAATCTAATTGGTCCACTGCCACACTTGTACTAAAATATACCACGTGAGTGCTCGAGTATCTAAATACTTACTTACTTATATATCTTATTATTATATATCTCTTATAATATCATACTTTTCTGACGTTTTGTTTACAGCTAAATATAGGTGAATAATATGCGCATAAATTTAAATAGCTATATTCAGGAAAAAAAAAACATTACACAAATAGAGCGCATAATCAAACAATACCTTCAAAATAATTCTTATAAGTTAGATTACGCAAGCAATTTACTAATGTTTCCCCGCTCGTCGCTGTCAGTGCGACCGCACAGCCAAACCGCAATGGTCTATATCGCTAACGGTAAAAGGGGGTACATAAATAAACACGTCTTATAGTGGGCTTTTTTATAAATTTACGAGGCCTATATTTCAGCATTAGCCAACCGTGCCACCTCTATAGCTAGAAGCGTAGAGTCGAGAATGCGGGTAGTTTGATGTAGAGGAAACAAGCCGTTCTCAGGTGGGTATAATGTATATTTATTAAAATGGCCGTCCGTGAGTCATGATTTAATATAGTTTTTATTCTGTTCCATTTTTAAAATATTGTAATTTTTTTTGTATACGGCCAGTGGTTTTTGAATTTGGAATATATGATAATGCAGGTAGTTTGGTAGAACTGAAACAAAGCGTTCTGAGTGGTAATGTATATTTATTACATCGGCTGTCACAATTTTTTTTTGTTACATTTTTTATAGACCAGAGATGTTTTATTTACGGTTGGCGGTGATTATTTTGAATTTGGAATATGTAGAGAACAATGCGGGTAGTTTGACACAGAAGGCGGGCTCAGCTACGCTTAATTTATATTTCTTATAATGTGGTCGTTAGTTTTTTCTGTACCATTTAAAATACTGGAGACTTCATAGTTTAGACGGGATTTTCTTAACGGCCAGTGGTATTATTATTTGAATTTAGAATATTCGTTGTTTAGGGTGGTGGGATTAGATAGATTTGTTACTATGTTTTTTTTATGTTAACGCATGTATAGTCATACTGTAAATTTCATAAAATCTGCTTACATAATACTGGAATGATCCCATAGTGACGTTACAAAACGATCGTATGTACTGTCTGCCTTGTAGCCCCTCTATAATAAATGTTGCCCGCAAGCCTTTCGATAAGAGGTAGTGCCACGGTGCATGCGTGCACGCAGCCGCATTGGGCTAGCACGACCGGGCAGGTACCTCTCGGCTACACTATACCGGCGTAAAGTGATAGCCGTGCTGTCGCGTTTCGTGCCACTTAAAGGAGCTGGTGGCTGGCGGTGGGAGGAGGAAGGAGGACAACGCATCCGTATAAACTCATGCGGATGTCTCTGTTGTAACCCCTCCGCGATGCAGACCCTCTGAGGTGGGCCCAGTGGATCGCGACGATCATGATAGTCGGCCATTTTGAATCGCGTACATTAAGCAGAGGCTAATTTAAATACGCCCGCCGTGTAAAAAAGGCGCCAAACTTCGTCCGCGCTTAAATATAAACAGTTTGGCGGCGCAATGTGGCTCGCTTAAAACTTTTAATGGCGTTTTTAATATCACAACGAGCTGGCGGGGTTCGCTTTTGATTGTGTATATTTTTAGGTAATTCTTTAATTCAAGAGGCCCGCTAAGTTTGTTTCGCCGGTTCTTAGGGCAGGGCTAGGGTTGTACCGGTGGTAGTTGTAATTGTTGACGTTCAAAGCAAGTTTTATAATTTTATTTTGAATGAAAACTAGTCCGGTCAATTTAGACATAAAAAAGTGCTAATATAACAATAATTCCCGGAAAGCCAAATGTTGGTGGAGACCTATAGTTTGCTATTACAAATCAAGTTTTAGAAGTCCCCATCGATCCTATGTGTGCTTAAAAAGTTAATCGAGGTCAAAGGTCAAAATTTGAGGTTTTTTGGATTTTGCTTGAAAACGGCAAGTATTATCAAAAAAAACTTTAAACCAAAGTTGTAGATAATAAAATTATCTACAAACATGGTATCAATGATTTTTCCTAACAGTTACCATTCCTGAGATATCGCGATTCTAAGATTCATATTATACATGATATGCACATATAAGCCACGTATATACGTACTTGCTGCGCCCCGCGGTTTCACCGGCGTAACTTTCGATCCCGTGGGAATATCGGGATGAAAAATAGATGTTGGCCGATTCTCAGACCTACTCAATATGCTCACAAAATTTCATGAGAATCGGTCAAGCCATTTCGGAGGAGTATGGCAACGAAAACTGTGACACGAGAATTTTATATATTAGATTAGGCACTTCATACAAGTATAAATACTTATTTGTGCCTCTTTTATAGATATTATACTATCCTAAAAACATTTATTCAAATGGTAGCCAGTCCCTAACTGAATTTCCTCTATGCACGGCTTGAAAAACATCGGGCTATTCTATTGTCCGTAGTGTTACAAGGACCCACATCCGCTATGTGAAACATATTACTTTTAAATGACTCTTATCTGACTATTATATGACTCTTAGAATCGCGATATCTCAGGAATCTGGAATGGTAACTAACTGTTAGGAAAAAATCATTAAAACCACTTTTGTAGATAATTTTAAGATCTACAACTTTGGTTTAAAGTTTTTTTTGATAAAACTTACCATTTTCAAGCAAAATCCAAAAAACCTCAAATTTTGACCTTTGATCTCGAATAACTTTTTAAGCACACATAGGATCGATGGGGAGTTTTAAAACTTGATTTGTAATGGCAAACTATAGGTCACCACCAAAATTTGGCTTTCCGGGAATTTTTGTTATTTCAAATGTCTAAATTGACCGGACTAAACATTTTGATTTTGATTAACCGATTGAAATTAGTCTACGAGCTGGGTCATGCTGCTTCACGCTCTGCGAGTTTCCAATGGCTCGTATTGGGTGTTCGTTTGTCCCGTCTTATAATGAAGGGGTACAAAGAGCCCTTGGTCCTAACAGCTTCGCCCACTACAAGCTTTTTCAAGCCCCGACAAGATTTTGACCATGATGAGGTCTTTAATTTTAAAAAGATATTTTTTTGTTACAAGTCTCATGTGTGTTTTGCAGTCACGGACCCCTTTCCAGAAATAATAAGCTCCGAGGACCCCTGTCAAAGAATGTATTAGGAAAAGTAATCAAACCTTATTTAAAATGTTATATATACTATATTAAAAATCTTCGTATGTTTACAAAAATGTAAAGATTAGACTCGGCTTCTGCGAATCCCTGACACATACGCGATGGACCCTCTGGGGGTCTATGGACCCCACTTTAAGAAACCCTGCTCTAAGATAATAATCTAATTTATTGCATTACACATAAAAAACAGCTCCATCACGCTACAGGATGTTTACCACTTTCGAATTTGATTCTTAATAATAATAATTAAAACACACGTGCTACAAACATTTTAAGTAGGTACACAATATTCTGCCTATAGTGGCGTGCAAATATTAATAATGTTATTATAATTAAGTGGATGATGCGCATTATACTCCTCATTGTTTAAACAATTGCATCACGAGTGAATTCCAAAAATAATCTATCAGCTACCCACCTAACACCATTCACAAATCCCACATCAAACAAATTTAAAATAAATAAAAACGTATCAACAATAAAACAAAACGTGCGCCCACTCCATCATTACCGCCATCAGTCCAACCGTTTAATGTAAACAAATGCTATAAACTTCCGCAGATATATTGAGCTATTTCCATTTGTTAGAGACGTCCGCGCGCGTCCGAGGTTGACGTTCGACTGACCTTGGGCCGCGCGTTACACCGAAACGAGCGCGAACGTAACGCGGGTTATTTCTGATTTGTGTTTAAACACGAATAGCTAATTACAATTGAACAGTTGGAATGGTTTATTTGTGTTTCGTAAAGATGACGTAGAAGATTAGGGAAGAGAAAATAATGCATGCTTTGAGAAAAATATTATTGAGATAGATTGTAAATATCTTACAAATAGATTGTATCAAAGCGGTTGAAAGACATACATTTTGATGGCCCATGGCTTTGTGAAAATCTCCATAGCGCTACTGCCTTTATTACAACAAATTAATTAATTACGAAGGAAACATATTTTTTTCGTTCATACAAACATTCATAAAAGTCAAAGCACAATTATACCTTTTTAGACATAAGGCACACAGCACATGTGGTGACAATTACCACATTAACCATTTCGTGGCATTAAAAAGAAAAAACAGACTAATTCTTCAAGTTATTCTTGAGCGCATATTAGTCAAAAAAAATAGCCAACATAAAAAAATGAGACCAAACATGAATCATCACACATTCAAATTGTATTCGAACCGGCGACCACCCGGTGATTCGTTGACAGCGCAATCTATTACAATCTATTTCGGTGTGAGCGCGGCTAGCATTAAAAAATGTTTTAAATTTAAAATTGTGCGCGAGGCACGTCGTAGATCACGCGCAATCGCTTTATTATTAACGAATGTTTAGTGATTTATCTGTTGGCGAGATAGACATACACGCATTTTTATAAATCGTATACCTGGTGGCGAGGTGATAACCAGGGGAGGTACCTCTCGCTTGCACGAGACCGGCGTAAAGTGACAGCTGTGCTGTCGCGTTTCGTGCGGTGTGTAAGTACCCGGTGGCCCATAGAGATCGGAGGAGAAAGGAGGGCAGCGTATCTGTGTAGCCTCTATGCGGATTAGGGAATGCAATCCCGCAGGAACTTCTCAACCTCGGTATTTGCGGGACTGGACATTTTCGATCCCGCGGGATCCCGGTGTTTGCGGGATCCCGCATGAACAAAACTTCATGCATAATTTAATAACTTCTAACGGTACGTAATGAAACAAATCTAATTATATAATCATTTATTATAAATTAGGTAACTTACTTATTCAAAATTGAGAAATTTAGAAAACTAAAACTTTTAAATTAAAATTGACAAAAGTAGAAAACTAAACATTATTTTGAAAATAACTTCTTAAAAACGTTAAGGTGTTGATTGTTTCATCTGCTAAACGGCTCCTGACCTTACAAACTATATGACCAGCAGCAGAAAATGCTCGTTCTGCTAATCGTCGTTCATAATACATGATTTTCGCTTCTCTGCAATCCCGCAAATCCCGTGCGGGATCCCGGTATTTCGGGATCCCGGTATATCGGTATTGCATTCCCTAATGCGGAGGTCTATGGACGTCGGTGGTAAAAATGGCTTCGACTGCTCTTTTACCCCCCTATACTATAATAATATAAGAAAAAAGAAAAGAAAATTACTTCTGTGGTCGTGTAGGTTCGGCGTCAAAGCAGCTGTAGCCACTACCTCTTAACTCTCACCCTTCTCTCATTTATTCCTACGTGAATATAAAGTTGCTGTGTGTTATACTTACTGTGGACGAAAACGGTTGATGATGATGGGGTCGGTATTATTACATATTATATCTTTATTAAGGCTGATCTTAGCGAAGATCCTTCTAATATCGTTCTAATGTTAGAAATGCGCAAAACTTGAATGACAGGCGACAACTTTATACCCATCTTTTTTACCTTTACATAATTATTATATTTTTTTATTACCAAAAATATTTTTATTTCGTTTCATGAAATATCGTTTCTTATATAGACAGCGTCGTAAATTGACGTGAAAGTATGAAAAATATCCGTACAAAAATATTTATTCCATATTCAAATCAAATAACGGGCGCATTCCATGTTCAAATAAAATAT
>LUGF01019214.1:307076-321027 GCA_001625245.1 Calycopis cecrops | reverse complement strand
TTATTCAAAATTACAAAACATTTCTCGTACGTACGTCTCGACGTAATATTAATATTCAAGTCGCAACTGAGCTTATCAAAATGCAAAGCAAGGCGATGTTGGAATTACCTCTCTTTACCTATATATAATTTCTTGAGTATTACAAGAACATGTATTGTTAAAAGAATTAATAATTTGTTACCTTTATTATTTACATGTTGTATTTTAAGTATTATATATTTTATATATATTTGACTGTTATTGTTACATTTATATTTAAAGTTGAGTATAGTTAGGGGATAATTAAATAGTTGAGTGAAAGATACACTAACTATAAATGTAACAACAATAACTATAAGTGTAACAAATTACATACGAAAATTTCTATAAACTTTGAGGTCATGAGTGAAAAAAAAACTTTTGATCCGTTTCTTCACCCATGACCTCAAAGTATATTAGAATCTGTACCGACCATGCCATTTTAGCAGCTACTGAATAAATAAATTCTGGCTATGCAACTAGAGCTTAACTTGCATGTTTAAAACTAGCTAGATACGACTGCATCACGAAAACTGTTTCTGGTCTTTCAATCATTATCCAAAAAGTAATCAAGATTGGAGCCTCAGCTACTAGAAGAGATAGTTTTTGTAAATAAGTTGAAAACATGCTCAATATTCGGACCAAACACCGTACCGGTCGTATTTTCAGTGGCTACCGGAAAAGCAGCTATAAAAAAGGTCCGAGGTTCTTGACAATTTATTAATATTTTCTGCGCGGAGTTTACACTGCATAATGTAAAAGCATATGCAAATTTCCATTGAGGACATCCTGAAATGTTAATAATTTGGGGCCCAAAAGAAAATATTTTATTCAAAATGAGACTTTACAAATTTCTTTTTAAAAGTCAATTTTCTCTACGTACTACAACTAGGGTTGCAAACCGAACTATAATATATAGTATTATACTTTTATACTTTATTTCAGGTATGTGTACTATATACTTTTACGCAAAAATACTATATTTTGAATACAGAAATATTTATATTGCAAATAGCGATAAATAGTATTTATTGATGTTCATGCCTTAATGAGCTTTTTTTTAGTTCAACCTGACCCGCCTATATACGCCTTCTGAATACTATATTTCACTCCAGTATACTATATTTTTTATGCATATATTGAAAAATACTATATTTCGCCGAAGAAATGTTGACTAACTACAAACTAAAATAGTTGTAACAACTGATGATGATAACTCATCATATCACATCTGGGATGGTAGAGATATCGGCTGAGAGGATCTGACAAACTTTTGCGTTGTTTAACAAGAACTCTAACTCTAGAAACTATAATTTATAGTACTCAAACTAAACGTTGTCATGCTTATATCGTTATACGTATCACACGGAAATTCGCAGTGAATATAGACATAATGTGTGGTCCTCCTCTACCTAACTTATTCGGTCATCCAAAGTCTCAAAAACCACATATAAAGCGACTGCATATTATATGCTCAAAATCATTTACATACCAACATAGTTGATGTTGGTATAAAACGACTTGGGGGAGCCGTCGCCAATAACATGAGACCCGAGTAGTCCGGTGTGCTGCGAGTTCCAGCACATTGTAACGTAAGTACCACCTCCTGAGTAGAGCCCCTTAGGGCACCCGCTGGTAAAGTCGCGTTCTCGTGGCTTCTCCTATAAGGCGGATGAGAAGGAACAGTGCTGGGGTTTAGTGGGTAGGGGGAACTGTGTTTAAGCTTTCGAGTCCCACATATCGTTCAGGTTTTCCGCAAGCTGGAGGAATGCCTAAGAGCGTTCCTCATCGACGAAAAAGGCCTTGTGGCGTTACAACGGTCGACGTATTTCTGGAGATAAAACACAAGTGAAAGAAAAAAAAAAAAGCACAAGAAAACATTGTGTTACGAAATGAACAATTCGCATTTTCTTTTGTAGAATAAAATACTGTCTTGTCTTTTTGATCTTTACTTTTATTTACGGCTTTTTTGTGTTAATTAGATCTCAAAGAACAAAAGGTCTGGCTGGTATATAAATTTGTCGTTGTGCAAAAGTTTTAGAGTAAATGTAATTAAACAGATAATACTATACACGAAGACGCACCAGCAATATAACATTTATCCTGATAAGCCTAGTCATTGTAGTGTGCGAAGCGATTAAGAAGAATAGTGGAGAGCGTCTTTGCGGAAGGCTCTATGTGATAACCACCTCTTGGTATTAGTCTTCTATATATTATTTTATTTATACACATCATATATACGGTAGGAATTCTGCTTTTAAATATATAAACTGCAGTTCCGACTGTTCATGTATAGGCATTGTCAACAGGTTGCTTGTTACAATGTCTGTTACCGAAACCGACCATCAGAAAAGGAACTTTGCTTATCATTCGTATTTATGAGACTGACTTTTTAGCGTTTTATCGATTATCAAAGCAAATTAAAGCCTCATTTGCGTTTTATATTTATTGCGGACATGTTTATGGACATTTCTATCATATGTATTCACTTATAATTAGCTATTAATCTGTATTTGAACTTTGTCTGCCATAAAAGAAAGATATTTTTAATTCACTCTGTAATCTAATTACTCTAGTAAATATCTTTTAAGGCCAATAAAAGTTTAATTAAAGGCGTTCAATCGATTAGGCTTATTCTCTTCGCTTCATTAGGCAGGCGTCCAAAAGTATAATCATTACCGCTAATAGTTTAATAGTACATTAGCTTAATGGTATTGGTGCCGATATCAATGTCAGTGCAAAAAATATAAATTTATGTTATGTACTATTTGAAAACGTATTATGCAATGATTATACGACGTTGATAAAAGCGAGAGACACTGAACGAAACTACTTATAGTATAATAAGTGCCTACTGTTAATCCGAAACTATTAAATCCAAGTTTACGTGACATACACACGCACACAAGAAATAGGAACACACATAGAGATGCTTCAGGATCATAAACTGCCACCCAACCCAAGCCATTATTTGTATACGTAAAAGGTCATAAAGCTATGATAGAATTAAAAATATTTAGAGAAATAGAAATAATAATGATAATTCAGCGTCAAGCCAAAATACTTACATGCAGAATATGGAAACAAGTGTCGTAACAAGTGGTATACCGGCTTCGTTACCAACTAAGTTTGCTGTACATCATAGTAAATACATATTTAGTTATTCAATCATTATTTACTGTATTGTGTGGACAAGGATGTAAAGCTGCTAAATCCATCGACATGTGACTTAGATGGCAACTAGCTAAATTAGCACTAGTTATGGGACTATTTCACTCCCTTAGAAAGACATGCATGCAGCCGACTTTCTTGGGCACCTCTAGCTGACACAATACAGGGGTAAAATGAGAGCAGTGCTTCGGGTTTCATGCGGTGGCCCATGGAGGCGAGAGCAGAAAAGAGGACAACGCATCTCTGTAACTTCTATGCGGATGTCTATGGGCGTCCGTAGCCCTGACAATGGATCCGACTGCTTGTTAGCCCTCTTACATAAGAAATACTAACTTGGCTAAGTATTTTTTATCTTAGTCGAAGACGGATACAAACATATCGGGATTGATAATATAAAATATAAGTGCATCTACGAGACACGAGGATGTAGTTGTTGCAACGGAAGTAGTCAGATTGCATTCACTTTAATGGACTTCGAGTAGTACGCCACAAACAATGTTTGATATTGCATTTGTCGTCTATCCTCAGAGACAAGAACCGCTGCACTCGATCTATAAAATAGCCTATTACGAGTCGTAAGTAAGGAGAGTTAATAAAGTTTCATAGCTCGAGGAAGGTCTTATATATACTTATAAACTATATATACTTGTATAAGCAGTGGACAGACAACGATGACAATTAATATGATAATTTGCCTGCATGTGTTTGTCGCCCTTCTCCCTCTGCTGAACCGAATAAGTTGAATTAATTTTAAGTTTAAAGTCTACGACGAGATAGATAATTTTAAGATGTGGGTAGAACACACAATTTAAAATTTCGGTTTCGTTTGCAACTGGAATAGCATTTACTACAACTTATGCCAAGAATACGAAGTGTGTATATTTACATATCAAAGTCTAGGAGTATCTATCGTGACTCTGATAAAATGAATAAAGTATTATACATGAAGGACTTATACACGTGATATTTTGCCTCATTTACGATACTTAACTGTACGTCTTAAGTCGCGAAGCATTTTTTACTTCAATTTACTTCAGCAAATAAAGCGCTGAAGATTATTGCGCTTGCTGGTTATGGTGGAATTTAAAACGTGAAGCGAAAATTAAACTTTTTATAGTGGAAGTTACATCCATTTTCACTAAGATATAAACATAAAATTCACATAAAACTTGGTGAAAAAATCTTTTATAATCAGGCTATGTGTCGGTGTGAAATGAAAATTCATTGTTGTCCGTTTCGGATTATTTGAAAATTTAAAATCAGTAAAACTGCGTTAGAAAAATGTGACAAATATTCTTGTGTTTATTTTTCTATTTACGCCCATAGACATCTATTACTACACAGATGCGTTGCCCTACTTAACCCAATATGTGCTTCAAAAAAAGAAAAGAGAATAAGAATAGTATTCTTAGACCGTTATTGAAATGTGAGTTGTAAATTGATATTCTAAACACGAAAAAGAATAACACCAGTTCAAAAGTTCCAAGTCGAAAAGCTATTTTCTTCACATGGTACGTCGCGTCGTTTAAAATGTAAATTATTGAGAGATGCTCCGTTTAAACTGCTTTCCAGTGTTGAGGAAGAAAAATTGTTTTTGTTTTTTTTTTTAGTTTTTCGTTTGTACGTTACGTTACGTTTGTACGTTAAGTACTAACAAAAACGCTATTTATATTTTTTGTTTTTATATTTTATAGTTTTATATTTTAAAACGCTATTTCAAAATAAACATAAGACTAAGTGCTATTAAATAGAAGCTTCGATGCCCTTTTAAAAATCCATTAGCGACGTGACACTGAATATTTTTAAATATTTTATTTTTTGTCAGAAGTTCTTTAAGGCTATTTTTAGTGCAAAATGAGATAATAAAAGTATTAAATAAAAAACACAAGCTTTAGAGTATCATGCATGTGTTTTGTATTAACTGCCACGTCAGTATAGAAAGAAAAATGTAATTTATGTAAATGTAAAGCTAAGTCCACAGAGGTTTAAATTTTGGACCCCATGCTACCCTACGTTCTCGTTGATAAATAAGATGAGAACATCCTACCGAATTTTATTAACCAAGTCATCAGTGAAAAAGCTAACATTAAATGAATCATATATATTTTTTTTTGTCTCAAAAAAAAAGAACCTTTTTAAGACTACTTTGTTGACCGTCTATCCGCCTACTGGCCTGCAGTACGTATGTCAAGGAATTTTTTCCTAGGAACCCTTGGGCGGATGAAGCTGAAATTCATGTCCAATACTAAAGGCTGCTATCAATTAAAGTTCAGAAAAAACCTTACTTCTAAGTCAACGTCTTCTAACCATATAAGCACCATCAACTGAAAAGTAACGGCATGCTGCACTGCAGCTAAATCGGAATACCGTAAGTGATTAGTGACCGTTACGATACGTTTCGTGTTGTTTGTAAGTGTCCGGTGCCCCGTTGGAGGGGAGAAAATAAGGAGGGCGGATCTTGATAACAATAGAATGTCTATAGGCGTCGGTTGCCACAAAATGACTCATTTACATTTTAAAGTATTAAGTACTTATAAATAATCTGCAAAGTACAACTGATCGTAATGTTAAGCCAGTCAGTTTATAAGTTACTATGAACAGCACTTTGATTTTATCCTTATTGATAGACTAACTACTATCTAAAAGTTATTAATAGTCATATAAATTGAAATCATCCTAATTTTTTGTGCATTTTGTTGTGTTTTTTCTTAGATTTCTCTCTTAAACAATGTACTCAATGATGTTTCACAGACGCCTTACGTGATCAAGCGTTAACTCGGAGGAGGTTTACTCTATTGCGAAAAGGATCGAAAACTTTATAGATACTCTCCGGTAGCTACTAAAAATAGCGTCCGTAAGGTGTTTGGTCCAAGCTATAACCTGTGAGTACTTTTTAAGAGAAGTCCTATGTATTCGAGTTAAACTTAAATTCAACTTGTATCGACTTCAAGATATAGCGACCGTTGTCTCGTGTGATTGATCCAGCACATGACCCCAGAAACTAATTCACCAACGTCGAATTCATCAAGTAAATATAAGTCTAGCTAACGACGTGTGTTGCTGAACTGCTTCGAAACTAAATCTATATAGCGCGATATTTTGTATGTGTTTATTTAGTACAGTGGGTTTATTTAATAAATATTTCCTTACTTCAACCTAATCGAGTTGATACTTGAATTTGCTTATGACTTGTACCCCTTGGGGTTTATAGCAAGACGCGGAGTGTCCCCAGAGCATTAATCAGGCAGCAGATGTAAGCGGAGACCGAGATGCTAATTTGCCAACTTAATTTACTTTTTTACCAGTTATCGCTTGGAAAAAATATTTTCAAGAAGCTTACAGAAGCGAGTATAATAAGTTTATAGCAAAATTATTTCGCAGTTTTAGTTTTAATTGGACGGAGCTCCTCCACATTCAGTAGACGTCGTAGCAACTCACTGACATGTTTGGACAGCAGTGCGCTTTTCAGCATATTCCCTAATGAGATACAAGATACTCACATATCGCGACAGTGGAAATATTAGTTTACAGCGGTTTCACGTTAGCGAGAGGTACCTCGACATGTCCGCCCGATTCGGCATCAATACAGCGACGGCACTACCTCTAACTTAACTATCCAGACAACTAATGGAGGTGAGAGGCGAAAGAAGGGCAGCGCATCTATATAGCCTCTATGTGGATGTCAACGGGCGTTGGTAGCCATTAACATGGCTGTGACTGGTCGTTTGCCGCCCTATGCAATAATTTTTTTCATAAAATACTTGTTACTAAATTTAACTAAGTTGAGATTGATTTAGCGGCATGGCAATAATAGATCAGGTTTATTTTCACTCTACAAGACGATGTATTTATAGTTTTAAAATAGAACTTTACTGTAGCGAAGTTTATTAAAAAGACACTACGTTTTAGTAAATTCTTTATAAAAATAACTCAGCTATTAATAACTATAATTTAAACGGGCTAGTTAGTAAAAAAGAAGCCACATAAACTGAAATTTAATTAACTTTATTAATATGTAAATTGAAATCAGGCGAGTCAGTGTATTTTTTCATGCCTTGTTCACTATCGTCATCCTTCTATTACATGTCTGCAAAGTTGGCTAGTTTATACGACTCGCTAAATACGATTTCTTTGCACAAATGTTACATAACACAAAACCGTGGAATGTTTCAATGAAAATAATGTTTTCATTAAACATGACCATCAAAATATAGGTTGAAAAAACTCGCTACTAGTAACGGGTAAAATAAAAGTAATACGATAAAGGTAACTAAATGACTTTGATCTTTAGGTCTATTTGATGAAGAGTACGTAATAGTTAGTGGACCCAAGGGGTTACCAAAGAATTGCCGTCCCCAATTACCGAGGGGACTAAAAGTTTCCTTCCCTTCACTTAAAACTTTTCCGATAACTTATTTAACTTGATTTATATTTCTTTTCATTATAGCTTTATACTCAGCCAATCGTTGTTTATTAGATAAATATATATAATCTTAAAAACAAAACTCATAAAATGGTACGATTGATATATTATGCTGTAGCGACATCATATGTGAACATCACGTGTCTGTGTACGGCAGAGAAATATTTATTTGTCAAAAAATATCAAGATGCGTGCACGAACTGTAGATGACAGGGCTGTCTCATGCTGAGTTCATTTATTATAGACTATAATAATATAATAATAATATCTGTGGACAATGGACATATCACACTACGTCAGCCTAGCCCCGTCCTAAGAACCGTAAGGACTTGTGTTACGGGTACTATACAACGGAAATATATTTAACATGTTTTATAAATTTAATAAATTTTATATTATATTTAAGTTTTTTACTATACAAGGTTGATAAAAGCGAGAGGCGTTAAATTACACCATATAGTAAGTGCCTACACTTAATCCGAAACTATTGAAAAAAGTTTTCGACAAGTTATAGCAAAATACTTTTTTCAAACAGGTTAAATAGCGAAAAAATGTAATCGTGCTTTATACCGGGCGGCTACAGCGAGCACGGGGTAAATGACCCCGGGCGGCCATAGTCGGCGATCAGCTGCAGCTGCATACAGTGTGTGCGAAGTGAGAAAAAATTTAAAAAAATCCTGTGGCTAAACTATTGCTCCGATTGATCTGATTTTTGTAGTGTAGCTTGGAAATGATACACTTAATATGTGGTTTCATTTAATGCCTCTCGCTTTTATCAACCTTGTATAAATAGGTACATTTAAATACATTGATACATATCCATGACCAAGGCGGGATTCGAACCCGCGACCGCTGGCGCAATATGCTCCGCTTATCCGAACCCTGTACCACTGTGCCAACTTGGTCGTCAAATGTAACAAAACAAGTCAGCTAACGTCCACCTTACCAACTACGACCCCCTGTCTAGATGCCAAAAAAACGACTGAGAAAACTATGCGAGCTCCTCGCCATCAGTCCATGGAGTGGGAAGTCTCTTAGAGCGGACCGCCACAACAAAAATTTTCTTCCCTAGGCCGATATAAAAACCTAAGAAAGAATAGGCATATTATTGTCAATATATCTTTACTCGCATATAATATACTAAAAGAATTAAAAATATATAAACCTGTAAAAGCATTCAAATTTGAAGACGAGGTAGACTTTCTGTGTGAAGTACGGGTTTCTCAAAGTTTATTTCCCAAGTAAATTTGCATTGTTAATTAAATCTGTTTTTAAGCTTCGTGTTTATAAACTAATAATTCTTGAACAGCAGGTGTTTGTTGGCTAACTGGTAAAATATAAGTTGAAGCAATATCAACCAAAGCGTGAAATATGTAAATTATTATTATTATATATATTATTGCTTATTTAGACAGCAATATATAGATCTATATAAGTTATAATATAAGCCTATATAAGACGCCGAAAAGCGATCTTGTCGTATCTGGAAAAACTGAAAACTTATTCGCACTTTTTCGATGAGAAAGAATCATTTGAATTCGTAGTTTCCTCTGTCTACGTTTGAATTATATTTCTATTTCGTTCGTAGATTTGACAAGTGCAGCGACGACGCAGAAAAGCGATCTTGTCGTGTGTCGAAAAATGCAAAACTTATTTGCATTATTTCGAGATACTACAAGATCGCTTTCCTGCGTCGAGCCTTGTAGAATTGCCAGTAATTTGCATGAAGACGTATTATTAGAATTAAAAAAAAAATTTGAATTGAAACAAAAATGATGATGATAGTTTTAATCTACTACTACTAAATCTATAGTTTTTTATTAAAAAAATATGATGCCATAGAATATTACTAAATCCTGAATCGCCTATGTTACTGGTTTTCGACGCAACTTTTGAGTAAGCACATGGCTACGTTGCTGGAACTTTTGTTCCATTCAATTCAGTCGAGTTTTACTTAAACGTGACGTCATCGAGAATAAGTTATTTGCGTCTGACGTTAGGTTGGTTAAAAAGGACTATGTGTAGCCATGACAACTTCTATCGATTTCCCTATTAGAAATTGGAATTAGGGGGTCATATTATTGTATATGGCTTGGATTATTTCTGTTATTTTAAAGTCAAAGTCAAAAGTCAAAAAGTTTTTATTCAAAATAGAATTACAGGAATTACTTTTTGAACGTCAACAATAAAATCTACCACCGGTTCAACCCTAGCCCTGTCCTGAGAAGAACCGGCGAAACAAACTCAGCGGGCCTCATTTATCAGTGACATAATAGAAATAGTAACTAAAATAAAAAGTAAATAAAACCAAATTAAATATTTTATAATCATAAAATATCCTTAAATAATAAAACGAGATAGCCATTATTAAGAAAAGCAGAACTGGTGTTTCCATGTTAGTTGAATATTCTAAAATATATTATTTCCTATAACCACAAAAAACAACGTTTACCGATGATGGCAGGGTGATGTGAATATAATTAAATTAATAATAAAATAAAATTATTTTTCTAAATAATAAATAAATTATGTCGAAAAGATACTACCTTCTACCCTCTCTCCTTCTATTTCTCTTGTTGCTACGCCAACATAAACTAAATCAGTATGAACTGTCACGGCAAAATATAAAAATCAGTAGATTTATCATCTATACAGTAAATAAAGACTAAAGTATCACAAAGATTTCGACTCTCATTATGCCTTCGGCAAATATCGAAAAAATAGAACATGCATGTATTTTTAAGAAATTAGAAATTTAAAAGCAGCGTGTTAGAAAGATAAAGGCTAATAATGATAACGACGTCGTTTTCAATTTAAAATTTAAATCGACGCTCAGGAGGTAAAAGCAACAAAGACCTTATGGAAAGCGCACATTCGGGGAGGTATAGGTATACAAATAGGGTTGCTACTGTTGAACCTAGTACATTATTTTTTTAGAGACGAAAAGCGACCAGGCCACGATATATTGTATATTTTATTTTAATATCTTCTTAGCATAGCTCTTTCCAGTGAAACTGACAAGCATAATATATAACCAACATAAGTACTATTCAAATAACGTATTTAACAAGCACCAACAGATTTCCAAATAATTGTAGCCTCGATTTGAATTATTTATAATATTTTATTAAGAATAAGAATATGAAGAACTTTATTTGCAAACTTACTGCAACTAATACACTACATTTCAACATCTTAGTTACATATAGTGAAACATCTATATTATAACACAGTACACATACGACACTTGGATGAATTTATCTTTAGGCACTCAAAATATATTTGCGACAGTGCGCTTCACAAAATGGTGAGACCTAAGTTAACGTCAGAAATTATGACTCTGACAGTGGTTTTCCGGATCACCATAGTCCCTTCTGTCCTGGCGGAAATAATATATCATAGATAGATAGATAGATAGAAAATAACAAATAGCATAAACTAGCTTTTATAAATCTGAGCTGTCAACCCTACTGTGAATAAATATAAACTGAATAGAACTTGTGAGAGATTTTTGCATGCCTTTGTGAAATGCCAATGGGAAATTACGATCTACCTGTTCGTCAACTGATGACTACGTCCTATAGTGTTAACAATTCAGCAAGGAAACATGAACAAGGAATATATATCTACAGCTGTAAGTTGCAATTTGCTCTGTGACGAGAATAGCATTATCACTAATATTCCTGTGGTACAAGTTTAATAATCGAGGTTGACAGTATATATTTTAGAATTATTCGTTTCTATTTTTTATACGTAATATTAGATCATTTATATCATAGTTAAAACCTTTAAATCATATAAAGAAGATGAGATCATCTCGAAATCTATCTTATAAAACCTTAGATGAAGTATACATCATCTAAGTATAAAACAATAAATATTTATAAAATACGCTGATTCAAAGTGAAATATGAAAAAAGTAAAAAATAACCGTAATGTAGGTATGGCTTCAGAGATAAATAGAATAAGTAATTACACGTTACGCGTGACCTTTTGTGGATTTTTGGTATTTGACAATTGAGAGAACAGCTTCAGTAGTAATTTTACAACGCGAGTTGAGTAAGTATGATAAATGTATTGTAGTTTCAAGCCTGTCTCGGCCATTCTTTCTTTCTTCTTCCTATGTTGATGTTAAGGCCATATAAATACACAAGTATTCTGTATATGTAATATTATATACCAGGACCTATAAGCTAAATGAAAATCCATTTTCTTAGCAACAGCTTGTTTTTAATTATGTAAAGTGATTGATTAGCAGCTTGATCTCCGCTTACATCTTCTGTCATTAATGCTCCGGGGAAACTCCGCAGCGTTGCCACAAATTCAGTCACAAGTCATAAGGGATATCGTTCTTCGAATCTTAATTATTTTATAACCATGTTAATTCTTTGTAGAGCTTTGAAATTGATTGATGAGAGAAAACTTAAACTTTAGAAAAATGCGTGATATCCGTATGACAGTAGGTTCCAATTGGATGTGTCAAATTGTAAATCTATTGTCATCTCTATTGATCTCCTTATTTAGCACACGATTTTAAAGAACTACTACTTATAAAATTTCTTTCCAAAAGAAATAAAAGTAGCAAAAAACTTAGATATTTTTAAAACACTATTAAAAGAGCATTATTTACATCTGCAACAGTTTTCTTAATAATTCCATAGTATATTTAGCACCCTTAAATTAGATCTGCAGCTTTTAAAATTAAAACATTTATTTCTATTTTCAATATCATTGTGCTCGCTGTTATGTGTCATTTAATTATTTTGGACTTGTCAGTTGTCTTCTTCTTTTTTCTTTTATTTTTAGGGTTCCGTATCTCAAAGAGAAAAAACGGAACCCTTATAGGATCGCTTTGTTGTCCGTCTGTACGTCTGTCAAGACCTTTTTCTCTAAAACGCGTAAAGAGATTAGGCTGAAATTTTTGTCAAATACGGAAGTCAGTTACGTCTTGATGCCTTGAAAAAATCACACTTCTAAGTTAACGCAATAAAAAGTTAGAGCCATTTATTTGTATATATGTATATTTTGTATGAAAACGCACTTTTTCGAAAACCTATAGGGTACTTCCCGTTGAGCTAGAAATCTGAAATTTGGCAAGAAGTAAGACCTTACAGTATACACATAGGAATAAATCTGAAAACTAGTAAATTATATGTAGATCATTGGAAAAATCATTATCAACTTATAACCAATTCGCCTGATAAATGTGTGCCGCAACCGTCTAAATAGACGCACACGCAACAGTATGACGTACGTAATGCCGCAACCGTCTAAATAGACGGTCGCGGCACACATTTATCAGGCGAATTACAGTATAGACTAAATAAAAAGTATACACGGAGCGCTGTTAACAATGTAATGAAGCCAGCAAAACTACACCCATTCCTGTATATACACGGTCTCACATACACATTTGACAACCAAACTACACGCAGATCATTAGTTTGTGACAGTTCGTCAATGGCGTATGACTTCCAATTAAATAATTGTTTGTTACCTGAAAATGCCGAATTGTGTAGTGAAAGGCAAAAATCATTCCTCGAGGAATAAAAATCAAGAAGGACTTACATTTCATACGTAAGTAAACATAAAAATTCATATATTATTAAATCAATTTCAACAATTGTTTGACAGCTTTCAAAACGAAAATGTTGTTACTAGTAAGCGCCAAAATAGTCCCCGTTTATGGGGTTAGTTATTAATGTACTTAAACGTAATGTAATGTAATCACTAATCACGTCCATTTACTTATACTTTTAATATTCACCCAATTAATGTAACAGTAAACAAGCTTTTTTTATTTAATCCTCCCTCATAAAACCTTTTTTTAAGGTTTCCTGTCCGAAATAAAAATATTAGAGAAGTGGATAGAAGTGATTCGAGCTAACCGAATTGAGCCATCATGGAATCCCACCATCCGCAGCCTAATTTGTTCAACACATTTTGAAAGTGATGATTTTTACATCACTAAGAAGGGACTTTGTCGTGTGGTACGAAATGGATATCCAAAGGTTACGAGGTTCCAATGTTTCTATTATATTGTACTAGTTGTTACCCGCGGCTTCGCTCGCGTAGTGTTTCATGATAAAAAGAATACGATGGCACTCTTTAGTCCTTCAACTATCTCCTACCTCCTACTAAAATAATATTTCCTTAATAAGCAATTTAGAAAGTGTTTAAAACTCTGACGTTTCTGTCAAACATTTGACAGTAGCAATTTATAATAACTAAGGACGTACGTCATACTGTTGCGTGCGCCTGTAATAATGCCATCTATAGCGCTTATTTGATTGATTTGATGGAAATGTGTTTTCCACTGGAAGTTTATCGCTATAAAAA
>LUGF01019214.1:285025-297570 GCA_001625245.1 Calycopis cecrops | reverse complement strand
CGTACGGGACGAAAATATTTTTTATATTATTTTTCTTATTTGTTTTATTTCGTAAATCGAATGTATTATCGATTCTGAACCAAATCTGAAAATTTGGCCGGTGACCAAAAACTAACCCTGTATAGGTGATACAACACGCACCAGTTAGTTTTTAATAAAACATTAACAAATAATAACAATTAAATAAATTAAATTAAATAGGTAATGTGTAAAAAATACAATTTTAAATAATACTAGTAGTAAATATTATTAATTATATGATACTAAGCCATACAATGTCATCTATTACCTAATACTAAAAACCAAGGAGCTGTCATATTATGTTTAATTAATAATAAAAAGAAATACTTACAATAAAATTTAGTTATGTCATAGCAGTAGGTAATTGAAATATTCATTATATTCTGATAATAGGTTTTAACTCACGACGTTTATTGAAATATTTTACAATCCCGACGGTGCAACTGCTTTTTGATAACCAAGTTTATTTTGCTTCCTAACAATAAAGTGTAAGAAAGTGTAGTTGGAAAGTCACATAGAATATTAAAAATCCTACTAAAGCCAGTATATAACAAATAACTTTTGTGAATCTAAACTGTCAACACTACTATGAAAAAATATAAACTGAATAAAGCTTTTGAGAGAAGATTTTTGCATACCTTTGTGAGTAGCCAATGGCAACTAACGATCAGCCACAAAGAGTATAGATAGACTTTTCGTCAACGGATGGCTACGGCCGTATGGAAAAGAGTTTTTAAATTCAGCACGGAAATCTCAACAAAGAGAATATATATATACCTACAGCTATTTAGTTTAGATTTTTAGATTAGTGCTGCGTATAGCAATGCTACGAGTCTTTGATTATATAGACGTCTAGATACCGCATCAACCACCTGAAAGCGCCGTAAAACGTCTCTACTATATTTAGTAGAGACGCTCTTCGCTTAAATCAGTGTCATCAAGACCGTAACGCGATTCTGAGCTCTCAATAAAAAAGGAAATATGCCGGTTTGTTCTGTTCAACTGTGTCATAACCATGCAGGAAAATCTGATAACAAATGGAATTAAAGGATCTTATTTCACCGGTTAGTTTTTAAATTTACATAAGTATTATTAAGAAAATACGAATAATAATTTCACAATTTACTAGTGGTACGGTGTTGTCACTAGAAAAGTAGGGTCATTTTCCAAAACTAAAGGGAAGTTTTTTTTAATATATAGCAGTGGAGTTTACACACTACGTTATCCTACCCCCCGTGCTAAGTACCGTAAGGACTTATGTTACAGGTACTAGACAACGAAAATATATTTTATAAATTTAAGAAGTTTTATATATTTAAGATTTTTATTACTGACAAATACATATAATACATAGATAAACATCAATGACCAAGGCGGGATTCGAACCCTGGCGCAATATATTCCGCTTATCCGAGCCCTTCACCACTGCGCCAGCCTGGTTGTCAGATATAAGATTTGATAAAGCACAAATCCTCGCTAAATAACACCGATTCCATCCAAGGATGATCCGTGAGGCCGTTTAAATATCTTTATTATAATGTGCAACATTCGCGTAAACTTAAGATGTCATTATAAGTATTGTTAGTATATTTTATATAATGTAACACTGGACCGATTTTAAAAATTCTTTCACCATTCGAAAGCTACATTATCCACGAGTAACATAGACTATATTTTATTTTGGAAAATATAGTCAAACTACTGGACGGATCAAGCTGAAATTTGGCATGCAGTTAGATGTTATGACGTAGGCATCCGCTAAGAAAGGATTTTTAGAAATTCAACCCCTAAGGGGTGAAATAGGGTGTTGAAGTTTATATGGATTTCTTAGAAATTAAACGCGAGTGAAACCGCGGGGCACAGCTAGTACACAATATAATGTTATTCTCCATATCTTACTTATAAAAATACTAGCTGCGCCCCGCGGCTTCGCCCGCGTAAATTTCGATATCGTGGAAAATCATTCCATGGCATCCCTCAGGAACATTTTTTCGGGATAAAAAGTATCCTATGTTATTTCTAATACCTCCAGGAATATGTGTACAAAGTTTCATAATGATCGGTCTAGTAGTTTTGGCGTGAAAGCGTAACAAACAAACTTACATTCGCATTTATAATATTAGTATGATTATATTATCTATATCTTAAAAAGAAGTCAAAAGTAGCCGTAATATTTGAAATGGCTTTAGAAATAGATAGAATAAATAATTTAAGTAAGAGACTATTACCTCTTACTAAAAGTGTTTATCCTATTTATTTCTGCATGTATGCTTGCAGCCAAATTGGGCCGGCACGACCGGGGAGGTAACGCTCGCAGCTGAGTTGTAAGCGTTTCGTGCAGTGTGTAAGTCGCCGGTGGCCCATTTAGGGAGAGGAAGCAGGAGGGCATCGCATCTGTATAACCTCTATACGGATGTCTACGGGCGTCGGTGATTATGAAAATGACGCCAACTGCTTGTTTGCACGCTTATACTTACTATTAAAAATGTGCGTGACGCTCAGTGCATTTTAGGTATATAAGAATTGTGAGAACAGCTCTCATTTTACAAAACTATTGACTACAGCTCAGAAGTTTAATGAGATGCAATAACGATACGAATATGAATAATTACCTACAATGATGTTGGTAATACGAGTAGTTTATACTCGTTTTAAATTATGTGAAGTGAGTGAATTAACAGCTTGGTCTCCGCTTCAACTGCTGCCTGATTAATGCTCCGGGGACACACAGCCATGCCACAGATGCAGTCACAAGTCATAAGCAAATGTCGTCCTTTGAATCCTAATTATTTTATAACCATGTTAATTAGTAGAGCCTTAAAATTGAGATTTAGTGTTGTAAAAGACTTAAACTTTAACACGTTAACTGCCATACGAGTATACTCGTAGTATTTTTTTTTATGGCTATTGCCACCATACAAAATGATAAGTACGTGTATACTCGTAGTTGGCAGTGGATCCTAGTTCTAACTACGAGTTTACTCGTAGTATGGCAATAAAATAGGATTTTTATTAGCTATTGCCAAACTACGAGTATAGTCGTAAATAATTTGGCGCGAAAAGTTGCGCTCCCATGCTCTGTCAATCGGGAACTGATGGCGCCGTACGATTGCTCTGACTCTGGCGCTCGCGTCGCTTCGAGTAGGATCGTAAAGCTTCGGTATTGTTCGTGTTGTGTCGCTCTTAGAAAGACATTGTTTTGGTGCAAAAAACTAGCGATCCACATTTTTGAATCTTTCATTCATAACGCATGCATGATCTACAAACCAACAAGCCAATCTTCCTCCAGAAAAGAAATTAGATGCTCTTTCGTTCAAAGATGAGGTTGTAAAATATCTTTTAGGCGAGAAATTCATAAAACACAGTCATCATGAGCAGAAAAAGCAAGTAGAATTACATTACTTAGAGCGTTTACCACCTACCCAAAAAAAACAAAAACCGACGAAGCCGTGTCGTGTCTGCACCAAAGAAAAAAAACGCAAAGAAACAGTTTACTATTGTCCGGTATGCCCTGAAAAACCTGCCTTATGCGTTGAAAATTGTTTTAAAATTTTTCACTCCTTTGTAACTTCACAGTGATGTACCTAATTTTTTTTCTATTAAACTTAATTTTCTGATTTAAGTAATGTTTTATTCCAAATGCCAAAGAATTTAACCCCGTCCTCCTTACACCGCCACTGGTTTAAAATTCGTCAGAAATCGCATACAATCAACTACGAAAATACTCGTAGTTGGCGGTGCAGCCCAGATCATGTACTATGAGTATACTCGTAGGTTGGCAGGCAACGTGTTAAAAAGATGCGACAATGATATCTATATGACTGCTGCGTTCCTACAGATTCATTCACAAGTCACAAGCAAATGTTGTGCTGCTTTAATTAGTATCATCATATCATTATCACCTTAAAATTGAGAATGAGTATTGTTATAAAACTTTTTAGAAAGTTAAGGTAATGAAATACTTACATCAGCTGGTTCCAATTTGAAAATGTATGTTCATCATCATTATGATTCTACTTATTTAGACCACGATATTATTTATCAACAAAGTATGTTAATGTAATATTTTATTCAAAACCGACTTCGCCCGCGTGTATTTCGGACTACAAAAATTATTCAAAATTTTAACTTATTATGTTATTCTGATATGAAAGCTATATTAATGTAAAATTTCATGAAAATCCGTCCAGTAGTTTCGGAGATTAGCCCGCACAAAGGGACAAACAGACAAACAAAAAAATTGAAAATCATAGAAAGTGTTCTGTTACTATTTTAAAATCGCCCCCAATTAATTTTTCGTAAATATATTCAATGGACAGACACTAAAATTTTACTGTTTTATTATATGTATAGATAATATTTACAAATACTACAAATTTGTTTTTGAACGTCAATACTCTACCACTTCAACCTGTAATCTCAGTGGGCGCTGACTATTATAACTCGATTTCCGCTGAGAGGATGTGACAAAATTAGCTCCCAGTGCAGAGCCCAATCACAATGTTATGTTTCAGTGTAATACTTATATATGAATGAAATACCAAAATTTCATTCATATATAAGTATTAGGTAATAAAAAGGTTAAGAAAATGTAATTAGTTAATAAAAAGAATCTGTGGACTTTATATTCTATACATATATTATTATACTATCTTCTGCGTTAAATAAAGTATTTAAAAATATACAGAGTCACGTCAGTCATTAACGACGAGCAGTGGTTACTATTTGTCAGAAATGTATTACCTTTTAATAAAACTACTTTAACGAATTTTGTCGCTGTTTATTTGATTATTTTTCAAGTCCGACAGCTAAAGCTTTACAGCATCCTTCTTCCAGTCCACCCATGACGTAATAAGTAAATTTAAGAAGTTATAACGATATACCTATCTACTACAGCTATCTACACCTGTCGTAGCATTTGAAGCCGTACCATAGAAACAAAAGTAGTTATTTGTAAGAGGTAGTGCCATGCTGGATCGCAGCTTAATTAGGGCGGCACGATCGAGGAGGTACCTCTCGGTCACAGGATACCGCCATCAGTATCAAAAATAATGCTGTCATGTTTCGTACGGTTAAAAAGTTTTCGATTTCATAAAATAAACAGTGTGCGTACGCTTGACACTCGATTCTATTTGAAATTAAGAATTGAGATCGAGAAGTTGTCAATGGGTAGTTTGGGTACTCTTTAACGCACCACAAGCGTACGATTGACGCAGAACTGGCCCAAGTTTTGACTCAATCATGCGCTTGTGGTACTTTCAAGAGTACCGATTGACATCTTCTCGATCCAAACTCTAAATTTCAAACAGGATCGAGTGTCAAGAGTAAGCACGCAAGTTCTAAATAATTCAAGGCTCATGCTTACAATATTAATAAAACATCTCGTGAGTTGAAAGGGCGCTTTATGTGAATATATTCACACACAAGAAAAGTCACGCGGTTCTAACTCCAGTAAATATAGACGGGGTTTTCCCTTTTCAAATCCTTCTTTAATTCCATACACCATTTAGAAATATTGATGGATGCTGCCAATATTTCAGCGGGCAAGAAGTACTTCGGACGGTCATGTTTGTTCACGATACGCTCAAATGAGCTAAACCTTCATTATTGGCTGTTGGGAATCTCAGACTCTTAGATAGTAGCTATTTCTCGTGTCTTTGTGATTATATTTTAAGAAAATTGTGAATTTTGACATACGATTATAAGTACACACTCATTATTTTGTTACTTATAATTTTCCTTTCTCATCATTTTCATCCACTCAAAATATAAATGTTATAAGTATAAGTAAGTATAAGTCTAATAGTATAAATTTTGCATGTTTATCACATGTTGTAATTTACCCATGTCAGATTTCAGTAGCAGAGATATGCTGGATATGTCTTTATATCTGACCTAATGTAATTCAAAAATACCTACCGAAAATTTAAACGATATTTGAAAAAGTGTTTTCTTGGTTTTGTCAACATAGTTTGGAGCCTATATTAGCAACGGAAAAACCTTTTACACAACTAGGTTGGTATGGAAAAGGGAACATTAAGATATGAAAACACTGTTTCGCTAGCCTTTGTGAAGTTACAACGGTCGACATATTTCCAGAGGCAAAACACGAGATAAGCAGTACTTGAACACATTACCTATGTTACGAAATGAGTATTCGTATATTTATGTTATAAAATATTATCTTATACCATACCTACTCTAAAAAGCTTATTTTATTCACGCAAAGCAGTGAATAAAAAGGCCTTTTATTCACTATTTTGTTTTTATTCACTGTTTTGGTGTTTGAATTTGGAACACAAAAATATATCCGATCTCCATTTCAATGCTTACACAAACTCCTTGCGCTAAGATTCGAAATTCAAACTCTTTGGTGCAATTAAATTCTCGAGATTTGATTGGTCGATATTTGCGACAAGGAGTTTGGCATTAGATTAAAATAAATATTGTTTCACAAGTTGACCCTATTGATAATAATAAGAAAATTACGCTTAATTTCAGTCATTGCTTTAATAATTTTAATGTCCATTTCAATTAATGTAACATTTCTTTTTTGATTAAATTTCTATTTTCGCTTAAATTATGTCTTTTTGTCGTAGTCATGGTCATATAGTATGCAACTCCTGAATAAAGTATGAATTTATATCGAGGGCCATGAATCACTCGCGTCGCTCAGGATTCTAACAGTTGAATCACTCGCTGCACTCGTAATTCAATCATCTTAAATCACTCGCTGCGCTCGTGATTCAATCGTTAGACTCCTTCACTTGCTCGTGACTCATCTACGGCCCTCGCTTTAAATCCGTCCTTTATTCACTAGTTACATAATATACTATTGTCTTAGGTTATTTATTTATATAGGCTTTTTTGTGTTAATTAGATGTTAACGAACAAAAGGACTGTCGTTCCACAGCTGTAACACAAGTTTCTTCGGTTTTCCTTTTCTGAGCACATTTTAGTATACCCCAGAGCCTGTATATCTGTAGCATGTGCCTGGACCTCGCTTTCTAGCTGTGGGGTTTTATGTTACTCAACCCCGCCGTTATATTACCTGCCGCTTGTTGTTCGCCTTAGACTCTTATTACTTATCCTAACCCACCAAGGCCATGGTACCACGACACCAAAATTCACAATATATGTGTATTACACAATAATTCACAATTTGTATTCACAGAAAACTTTCTAAATAGAAAATGTTTTTCTAATCAAAGTCTTGTAGCAGTTTCATACAACAGTATCGGGTTTCCATATTATCTCGCTCACATGAAGAATAACGGGGATGGAAAAACGCAGAGAACAAAAACATTTCAGACCGGAAACTTCGCCAACCGTATCACTCGTGTGACCAGTATGTGTGGGTAGGAATAAAATTAATTAATTTAATGATGAAAGAATAGATTGCCTTTATATAGTTGATGGAATGTATTGTCACTTCTTAATGGAAATTCATGTTATAGTTTTGTTAAATAATATACTTTTATATACTATTTCCACATTTCATTAAGTAAAATTACATTTAATACGTTCGATTTCGAACACACATATACCTGATGATAAGTGTTCGAAACCGGTCGTATTAAATGTAATTTTAGTTAATTAAAAGTGGAAATAGTATAAAAAAGTATATTATTTAACAAAACTATAGATTGTCTCTGTTTCCGAAACTATTGGTCTTGAACTTAAAACGTTTGTTTTGACCTATGTATTAGGGGTATTTACGGCCTAAACTTTAAATTTGTTGCCTTGCTAAATTTGTTGTATCTCTCCCTCGCCCAAGGTCTTGCAAAGTCAAGAACCTCGTAAAATTCATCTTAACACGGCCGCGTAAGAAAAACCACACTGTTACTGTAAATTTAGCTACCTCCGATCACCTAGGCCACCCTACTTGATTAAGTACATAATTACATACATACAAGTATGGATTAACATACATACACAGTACACACATATACCAAATAAAATTGTATCCGTGATGTAATAAAAGCATGGAGACCCTATGAACTACAGATATTAACATTGCTCGATTCACATCTCTCCTCTGCCCACGTAAATGTAAAGACTGTGAAGCTGTCAGAATCCAATTTACTGCTACTTCTAATTTCCGTTTAAGCAATGATTTCTGTCGTCCCAAGTCGATCAATATTAAAGAAAAAGTATTCCGTGCGTAGACAGAGAAAAACTACGAGGAGATAGGCAAAATTTATATTAATTGTTTTCTAAAATAGGTAAAATATATTATTATAGATATTATTTATTAAATTTATTAGATATTCAAAAGGAAGTAACATAACCCATATAAGTTCAAACAGATTGTGCAGATTTGATCCCCTTCTTCACCCCGTGCACTTATTTCCCCTTTCCGTTCTCAGGCTGGACGAGTGGACAGTGTAGACTATGGATATAAAAATACGCATAGAAAGTAAATAACGTTCCTACCGTTTTACGTACCTAGGTTCGGTCTAATAGGAAAAATATTCAAACGAGCTCGCTCCGGCAGCACGTTTTTAATTTTGAAAGTGTAAAGCGGAAGCCTTTTCGCAGCACTGAATAGAAAATTTCAGATTACTTTGTTGCTTTGTAGATAGATAACTGTATCTCGAATCTTTAACTTTATATTCAAATTCAGTTTTGTAATTTGTATATTAGTGGAGTTCCTGGGGGTTTTTACCTCGGACTAGAGTTACAGTGAATGAATTAATATGATCGATGTGGGATATTGTATTTTAAACTATAAATTGCAATGTTTACCCAATATTTTTTTGTGCATTCGATTTTTTATTTTTTAATTTTTAAACAAATCATTATAAAAAAATATAATGTTTGACCCTATATTTTCACTTAAAACAGTATTTTTTTTATTTATATGTTAAATCTTACCCGAGTAGACATAATATAGGAACATTTTTCAAAGATACCTGTGTATGAAAATAGCAGTAGGGATCTCGAACAGGCAGAAAAACGTGGAGGAGAGAGCGGAGAGGCAGCTGCTATACTATAATAATCAGTTTTCTGTACGGCTATAAATTTGTTATCACTGTCTGCAACAACTGATGCAGCGTTTGAGCACCTTAAAAGAGTGTACCTACAAAATCAGATATGGCTAGGGAATGACGTAGTTATTGAAAATTGGTGATGGAAGTATGCCAATAACATACAACACATTCGTACATTCCAATAGCAATGAATCAATTACCTGCTCCGGATAATTTATTGCAAATGTTATTTTGTAATTGCAAAAAGGGTTGTGGAGCTACGTGTGAATGCCGAATAAGTGGTTTATACTGCAGTGTAGCATATTTACAGTGCAGCGGAAATACCTAGTTGTTACAATACTTCACCTATTAAACAGTTAGATGAAGTAGAAGAAAATATTTGTTGTAGATAACACTGCAATATATTTAAATAAACAGATTCTGAACTAGTATTTTTTTTCTTTTCATTAGTCGTAATTAGTTACCTTATTTTTTTAATGTACACAATAGAGTACATTTCTTTTACTTATAATTAAACTAGCCGAGAAATTCCATTGTATATAGCAGCTGTCGTTCCGCTCTACCCTCTGCGATTTTCTACCTATCGAGATCCCTACTGCTATTTTCATACACAGGTATCTTTGAAAAACGTTCCTATATGTCTACTTGGGTAATATTTAACATATAAATAAAAAAAATACTGTTTTAAGTGAAAATATATGGTCAAACATATTTTTTTTATAATAATATGTTAATAATCCGGTGTATGCCGAGTGGTATCCCTTTCAGTGCCCCTCCACATTGCGCTTCTGTGCAGATATACACTGTAAATAAGTTTATGTTTATACATAGGTTAGTTAATATTATTTTGATTTTGTCTACTTTTTTTATCTGTTTTTTATTTATTTGTTTATGTATTGTGGAGCACTGAATAAAGGATTAAAAAAGGAAAAAAAAAAGAAAAAGAAAAAATGGAGTGCACAAAAAAATTTTGTGTAAACATTGCAAATTATAGTTTAAAAAACAATATCCCACATCGATCATATTAATTCATTCACTGTAACTCTAGTCCGAGGTTTTACGGTTTTACGAGTATATGCTCCAGGCACTCCACTATATATTTTGCAACGAAACGACCTGACGTAGGTCACGTCGGTGCTCATGGAGCCCACACTCGCTGCACCCTGCGGTAGGTACCAGAAATATTATTTTATTTGGCATCAGGTGCCCTCTTAATTTTTTCTGCTCCGACCGGAGATTCGAACCCAGAACCTCACTCTGTGGTTAAGCATGCTTACCACTAGAACACGAGTCAGTCTATAGGCGTTTTTGCGCACAAGATTCCACGTATTTCAGTTGCAGACTTTAGTTACCCGTGGCCTACTTCCCCAGATCTTTTTGAGTTTTTTACACCTAAGGCTGCCATAGCCTCATCTACTTTATTAAGGTGGGTAGGTAGTTTATGTTGATACTGATTACTTTCCCGCCCAGTTATAGTAAGTTTTATTGCAAAAAATTAGTATAACAAGTCATACATCATCCACTAATTAACACAGCCATCCTGTAATCAAGTCCGAAGTGACAGATCCCCTGATACTTACATGTTAAATTCAATAATGGTCAGCTACCATGGCGCCTAATGCGTGGCGGTTCATGCGTCCATCAGCCAACAGCTGTTGTCGTGAGTATTGGTTAGTCCATAACAGAATTACTTAGAACTAGCCACAGCAGACATCTACTAGCAGCCATCGGCGAGTTATCGATGCGCTAGATTTTGACGAAGCTTCAACCTTAGCAATAATAGCATGGATTCTAATGAAGCTGCACTTATTGATAAAACTGTGATATCAATCGCACCGAATGCCGTTGCATCCAATAACCAGTGCACGTCTTACTTTTTAAGAGCATCATTAATTTTTTCATATACCTACCTATTACGAAAAGATGAACAATTCCGTAATCAACGAGGAAGCCTAAAAATTGTACAATGTAATTATAGTCTTGTCATGTCCGTCTGTCTATCCCCGATTTTACTCTGAGACTATAGGTACTAGAAAGCTGTAATTTTATATAGGTAATGTAGATTAATCATGGCAAAAGTGGTATAAATTTTTTTGGTGAAGCTTTGTTACAAGGAAAAAAGGGGTATTTTTTTCTCTCGTCCAATAATCCATCGTGTCGGTCTTTGAAAGAGATTATGAGGTTATGAACACCATTTTACGATATAGATCCGTTTCTGAAATATTTGGTTTTAAAATGTTTTAATATTTTTTGTTAGAGGTAAATCATAAATGCCTCTACCTTCACAACAGTAAAATATGGACACGTGAAAAAAATTACAGCAGTAGTATAGGTATATTATAATGAAATTTAAAGGAAAATTTCAGAGGTAAGTAGGAAGTAAAAGTAAAAAGTTATGAGCTACCAACTTATAAAAAGTACTCGGAAAAATAACATTTTATATAAATTATTGACAATTGTTATTTACGTTAAAATAGTAGATTATATCACAAGGGAGTAAAATAGTATTTTTAAGGCGAGGGCACTATTTTGAAACCAGAGCGGAACGAAGGATTCTAAAGTAGAATCTTGAGTGTAGCGAGGGATTCAACGTACGCCGCCCGAGGGTAAAAATATTTTGAGACCGCGGGATATACTCTACTTTTCATCCCTATTTATGAGAAAAATAAATAAGTAAATCTTGTTTATTATTACAATACGTTTTACTTTTATTAGATATAATAAAACTATGTACTTAGATACACAATTAAAATTTTATATTTACAATTGTGTAATTATTGAAAGTTAAATTTATTGTTTTGTTGTTTAATTCGTCCCAAAAGGCAAAGGAGTTATCCATACAGCCGAGTATGCACCGCGCGGTGCGTACTGCACTCTACCGTGCCGGCCTCTTTGGTCTGTGGTTGATCTTTTTTTGGTTCTAATTTTTAAAGCAACATTAGCGTTCCAAATTCAAATCTCTTTGTTACCCTGCAAAACCCTTCTAACAAAAACACTCATTTTAGGCGTACTTTTTGGCGAACCAATGAGCGTTTTTCGAATTGGTGGGATGAAAATAACGTTTTTATTATAATTTACGAATTACGTAAAGTTAAAAAAAAAGTCATTGCAGCTTTTATAACAATTATAATACCAATTACCAGCCATTTGAATAGCAACGTTCGAGGGTAGGTACGTGGCGCGCTGTTCGGGACGATGAAGCCGTGCTGAGTATCTACTTGAATCGAGCGTGAACTAGTTACGACCGTCCCATATGGGATCGTTTTGAGATGTTTTTTGAATGTCGGCTCAAAGTTGTCATACGCAACTACGGAACTGCGCGTGGTCCGACACACACTTGACCTGTTTTTATTTTTAAACATATTTTAATAAAGTAGGTCACACTGCATTTCTTGAGCTTTTGTGATTTAGAAGATAGTTACGACGAACAACTTAGGAAATACCTACTTATATATCAGCAAAAGCTGTAAAGCAGGTTAGTTACCTACACATTTGTACAAAAGGGCAAGGCAGTTTTTACTTGCTGCTTTT
>LUGF01019214.1:273341-284968 GCA_001625245.1 Calycopis cecrops | reverse complement strand
TCCCCGAATTAAGTAAAAGATAAATAATCAGGAGAGGTAACATGAAAGATATTAGATGAATTAATAAAATAATTAAAAATATTTTAATTTTTTATTAATTTAATACTGTAATTTTATGATATAATATGTTTCTATTTTATTTCCCTACTTAGAATTAAAGTAAATTTAAAATTAATTGATTATTGTACACCATTATTATGGTAGGCTGTTAGAACATCTAATAAAGATATTAAGATCTTTATGTACATGCTACATCCCACAATAAAGAAACGTTCTTAATCAACTCTGTCTCCGTGGTAACTGGATGGCAAAATTCTTCATTGAATTCAATTTGTCCATCTCTTTCAGTTACAACTTGACCTTCTCCGATTTCCAACAGCTTACTTGCATAAGCACCTGATTCCTGGTCAATATAAAGATTAACTCGCATGTTACATGTCAAATGAAACTTTTTAACTTGGGTCCATAGCGTTGATGATTTCAGACAGGTATTGATTTCGTCAGCCGGTGTGCCTCTATATAGTAATAAGTCAATAATTGGCAGCGTTTGTCTGAAATCACCAGCCAGTGAAACAACAACTCCACCCATTACAATCGGTTGCCGCGAATATCTTTGTAAGCTGCGATTTACCGTTTCTACTGCGTACTTATGGGACATTGTGCATTCATCCTAAACGATTAACTTGCTCTGCTTCAAACCATGTAAAATTTCAACCCAAACGGTTGAGCCGTTTAGAAGTTGCCATTCCGACAAAAGCGTCACCTACCGGATCCAACTGAATTTTTACCGTCCAGGTAACCATCGAAATATCCATATAAAATTTCTACCAAACCAAAACAACGGTCAAAAATCAAAACCCAAAGCCCAAAATATTTTTTTTCGGGATAAAAACTATCCTATAAGTATGTTATTACAGGTTTCTTTCTAACCATATGACTAATTTCATGAAAATCTGATAAGTAGTTGTAACGTGAGGGAGTAACAAATAAATTAAAGTCAACATCCCATAGCATCCCACAGGAACATTTTTTCGGGATAAAAATATCCCATATATTAATACAGGTTCTCTTCTAACCATATGTCAAATTTCATGAACATCTGTTAAGTAGTTTGAGCGTGAAGGAGTAACAAATACATTAAAGTCATCATCTCATAGCATCCCACAGGAACATTTTTTCGGGATAAAACTATCCTATATGTTAATCCAAGTTACCCTCTACGTGTGTGCAAAATTTCATGAAAATCGGTTCAGCCGTTTTTACGTGAAGAAGTAACAAACAAACAAACAAACAAACAGGCAAACTTTCACATTTATAATATTAATAAGATTCATATTTTAATAAAGTAGGTCACACTGCATTTCTTGAGCTTTTGTTATATTTAGAAGATAGTTACGACGAACAACTTAGAAAATACCTAGGTGAAGGTTGCGATCATTGGACCGGCTCTTTCATTGGACCACCTAATTTTTTCAAAAACTATGCATGTCACAACGAGTTCAATACGTTGATAGGCAACCTTACAGCACCCCTTGTCCCCTCGCCAAACCTCAGTGCCCTCGCGACGTGTGGCAAGTAGTGACGTATGCACTTGTGTCAGCGGTGATCGTGATATAAAATCAAGTCATCAGCAAACCCATGTAAGTAGCATTGTATTTATTCATGTTTGATGATTTTATTGTGTCCGAATAGCAAATTTATCTGTGCTTACAGAGACTATGAAGTTTTTTACCTAACTTTGCACGTTTTTTAATACCCGCTTTCATTATGTTGATATACCTAGTTGCCATCAATGAACCACAATGGTGACGCCATTATTGGACCGGTCCATTCAAAGAAACTTAGCGAAGCGCTTATTTTCATTTAGTATTGTTCTGAAAAATGTTCTTCTCTGTGTGAATTTCATATTGCAATAGTTACAAATACAAATTTTATAAATTTATTTTTTTTACCTTTTATTTTTTTTTTACATAAAAATTAAAATTAAAATATATAAATGGAAATATTATTGTACAGTATTGAAAATGTAATATCAAAGTTATTAAATAGATTTTCGTATTGTCTATTTTTATATTGCACCTTTTTGTTATAATCGGATTATATTTGTATATTCCAGAATGTCGGCAGAGAAAAAGATAAGGAAATTATATTCTTGGAATGGAGCTGGTATGAAACTTGTAGCAGAATTTTTAAGAAAAAAGCTATTGGATCGAGTCGAGTCTATGGCGTTCCAAAAGCCTCAATAAAAAGAAGATTGAACGGTTAAAACCAAAACGCTGCGGAAGAAGTTCAGATAATAGGATCAGAAGGAGATTAGAAGAAAGAGAATTAAGGGATCACATTGTTGAAATGAAGAATTCTTTGTTTGGTATTACTCCCAAAGATGTCAAGAGAAGCCTTCCAATTTGATAAAAAAAATATATGATTATTATAAAAACTTTTCTATAAAAAAGTAATTTTTATTTTGTGTTTCATTTGAGTCACCTTCATTAGACTGTTAATACAAATGTTACTAAGTCCAATGATGGCAACTTAGTGGTCCATTAATGGCAACGGTGGTCCACAGAAAGCAACTCCTCATTGAATAGTTATGTTAATATATCTGTAAAACCTCTCAACTTTCATGGCCAATAATTTATATATCATTAATTTACACAAAAAGCAATGAATTCCAGCAATTGGTTTTCATTTGTTGGTCATATTTCGAGAAATAGGATGTCCTAAAGTTAAGTAGTCCAATCATAGCAACCTTCCCCTACTTATATATCAGCAAAAGCTGTAAAGCAGGTTAGTTACCTACACATTTGTACAAAAGGGCAAGGCAGTTTTTACTTGCTGCTTTTCTCTATGGCTGATTTTTCATTAAAATCTTCTCAGGATTAGGTGCATATTTACAAATTTATTTTCAGGATTTTTTTCTATTTTATTACTATAACACGTTAAACTTGAATCCTACTTTTCTATTTATTTATTAAACTGCTACGTGTCAAAACTGAAAGAGAACGAGAACAGGACACAACTTCAAAGTTTTTGTAGCTTGTATCCTGTTTTTGCGCTAACGCTTTGTGTTTGTGTTGGTAGATCGCTTGTTTTTGACAATAACAAACTATCTACAAGCACAAACCGTTAGCTCAAGCTACCCGCACTTCCCGTCGCGTTGTTCTTGTTCCTCAAACAAAATGACACTTGCGACATACTGATCATTGTTTTTTATTAAATTTCTCACCCACCTATTATATTAAGTAAGGCTATTTGCCTAATGATTTCGTCCAAAACCATACAAAAAAACAAATTAAATCACAAAATGAACATAAATTAGGTACGACTTTGTTGCATCGTTTAACGTCCATTTTGGGTGAAAATCGCGTAAACTTAATACATATAAATCGCGATATCGCGATTCTGCATCGATCAATGTCATGATTTTACTACAACCGAACATAGTCGTCGTCGTAGACGCTAAATCGTGATTCAACATTGATACAGTCGCAAAATCGCCCACCGCCGTTGCCGAAAGTAGCGTGTGTGCTGACGCCTTTAGGTAGGTACCAAATAACAATTCATATTAATTTTAAATATTTATGTATTTCATCTATATCACTTTTTATACATAACTTAGACACATAACGTTTAAGCCTATCTGTTCTACAAGAGAACTGAAAAAATAGAATACACTTTAGAAGATCTATCACAGAAATAAACACAAGTTTTTACACAAACAATTGAGTTAAAGTTATAAAAGGCGGTTCCTTAAACTAAGTGTTGTTGGAACACCATCAGTAATTACGGTCGAGTATAAAATATTTAAACAGGTACAAGTATTAAAGCTTTTATAAGCATTCGCTTTGCTATTCTAAGTGCCAGTGGCGGCCTTAGGGGGTGGCGAACGGGGCAATCGCCCGGGGCCTCGCTCTTGCAGGGGCCTCGCGCAACAAAAAAAAGTAGATTTAACTATATTTGTTTTATTCAAATATTTTTACCTTGATCCTAAATTATTTATTCAAATTATAATATAGAAGTATATTTAAATAAAGTAAGTTTAACTTTATGAAACTAATTTATTAATTCAAAACATAATTGAATAAAACATTATGTAGTAGGTACACGTATATTGCGCATCGAAACACTTGAAGATCGGTTTTTTTAATCGCTTAGTACCTAGTACCTACTCGGGTTTCATTTCGTTCAACAACACAGCTTCGTCATTTTGGAATTATTTTGCTTGCAATATGAGTTACAAAGTAGTTCCTACCTACTGTACCGAACAAATCAGTTGTTAAATATTTTTTTGAATATTACGTTCTTTATACTGTTTAAAGTATTGAGTGAGCTACAAAAGTGTAAATTATAATATTTGAACTATTGAGTAATTTTAAAAAGTGGAAAAAAACTATGTGAATATCTTTGACCGTTTAGGTGGAATAAAGTATCTGTTCCTGAAAAATATTTCTACGAAAGAGATTTTTTCGGACATTCAACAGACATTAGGGAATGATGCTTTACCCTATTCCACTGTGGCTTATTGGGGTGCTGAATTTAAAAGAAGTAGGTCGAGCTGTAAAAACGATCCGCGTTCTGGACGACCTTCAACCTCCATCACCGAAGAAAATGCCAAAAAAGTGGAAAAATTGGTTTTACACGACAGAAGAATTACAACAAAACATTTAGCTAAGGTCCTTAAGATATCGTTTGGTAGCAGTCAATTTAAACCGATTCACTGGGGTTTAAAAAAGTGTCAGCAAGATGGGTGCCACGAATGTTAACCAAAGAAAACAAAAATCGACGTTTGGATATATCTAAGCGTAATCTCGAAATGTTCCAACGTGATTCAGATCAACTTTGCCGTCGTGTTGTAACTATGGATGAAACATAGGTCCACCATTTCGACCCGGAAACGAAAAGACAAAGCATGTCTTGGAAACGACCATCCTCACTACCCGTGAAGAAATTTCGAGTTTCTCCTTCCGGTGGCAAAGTTATGGCCTCGGTATTCTGGGAATTCCTTCACTATGAAGGAATTCTTTTTACTGATTACTTGCCAAAAGGGCAAACGATAATTGGATCCTATTATGCAAACTTAATCCCGAAATTACGTAAAGCGATTAAAGAAAAACGTCGTGGGAAATTGTCATTGGGCGTGTTGTTTCTCCAGCGTAACGCTCCACCTCATCGTTCGGAAGTTGCGCTCACCGCAATCCTCAGTGCTGGCTTCGAAGTCCTTGATCACCCACCATATTCTCCTAACTTAGCCCCAAATGATTTTCACTTATTTCCAAAATTAAATGAGCATATTCGTGGAACTAAATTTGACGATGATGACGCGGTTATGACTGCCGTAGAGGAGAGAGTTAGTCGAGAAAATGATTTTTTTGCGGAAGGAATAAGAAAGTTGGAGATGCGGTATTCTAAGTGTATTAGATTAGAAGGAGATTACGTAGAAAAATAAAATATTTTTGTTTAAAAAATTTATTTTTTTGTATTCTTTGTAAGTACTTTTTGATTCACCCTCGTACATATTAGGCACTTAATAGTAATACAAGTATAAATACTTATTTGTGTCTCTTTTATAGATATTATACTAACCTTTATTCAAATGGTAGCCAGTCCCTAACTGAATTTCCTCTTTGTACGGCTTGAAAAACATCGGGCTTTTCTATTGTCCGTAGTGTTACAAGGACCGACATTCGCTATGTGAAACATAAAGGAGACACATAATTAATATTTTCTTTTTAATTTTATATTTGATTTACTTTATTTAATTGTTAACATTTTTATATTAAATAGATATTTATAATGTTCGGCTGTATGTACACATGACTTAACGGTACCACGAAACCACGGTAAAAAAACGCACCAAGTACACTAACTACCTCACTGGTGGTGTGGAAATGTGTGCATATCATGTATAATATGACTCTTAGAATCGCGATATCTCAGGAATGGTAACTGTTAGGAAAAAAATTATCAATACCATGTTTGTAGATAATTTTAAGATCTACAACTTCGATTTAAAGTTTTTTTTGGTAAAACTTACCGTTTTCAAGCAAAATCCAAAAAATCTCAAATTTTGACCTTTGACCTCGAATAACTTTTTAAGCACACATAGGATCGATGGGGACTTTTAAAACTTGATTTGTAATGGCAAACTATAGGTCTCCACCAATATTTGGCTTTCCGGGAATTATTGTTATTTTACCACTTTTTTATGTCTAAATTGACCGGACTATTTTAACTGTTTGTGAGAAACAAAATAACATTTACGAAATGACTTCGCATGATCGTTATGCCGCAGAAAATTTGAGTCAGGTAGTTCAAAAACAAAACGAAACGAACAAAAGAAAGCAGTAAAAAGAAAATATACGTGGATCTATAAAATATATAAAAAGTGATGTTATAAAGAAACCTGAAAGGCTGAAAAAAATACCTTCCTATTTGGATTTTGGTTCCATGCATAATGGGCAGTTTCAATTCAAGTCAATTCAGTTTTATCTATGCGATTTATCTGTACAGATAAACTGTATAAATAAATTGTAGTTCCATACAGTCTACACGCGTTCAAATAAAACTGTGCGATCTTTCAATTTCTATCATCATGGTCTCCAGAAACGATCATGGTCGCTTTAGCGACAGTAGGACTAATTCGTGTGTTATATAAAATAGACGAAAACGAAAAACACGTGACTTGAGGTGTAAACTATGGCTTCTGTTGAGAAATCGGCTTTCAGCCCTTGCTATTCTATCAATTGAAAATGACGTAACTCATTCCTTAGATTAAGTACTGTAATTTAATTAAAGATTTTAGTCTTAAAAGCCGAAAACATCAATTTTAAAATTTATCATCTCTCTATTTGTTCAATGTTCATCACATATTATTATATGACAGATATTATATATATTAAATAAACAAAAATTTTATTTATTTGTGTTTATCTATAAAATTTCTCATTAAACATGACAAATACCCTGAACCAGACCTACTTTCGTATAGCATATTTTTCACGAGAGACATAGGGCCTCGCAAAGACTTGCCGCCCGGAGCCTCGCAATGGCTAAGGCCGCCGCTGCTAAGTGCATTTATTGCGTAGGTAATATAATGCCTCTGCATCTTCACTACAAAGAATAAAACAAAGTCTCTTTCCTGTATGCTTAGATATTTAAAATTGCGCAACAGATTTTGATGGTTTTTTTTTTATAGATTCAAGAGGAAGGTTTATATGTAGGTATACATAATAAGTCCATTTTTCAAGTCCGAAATCCGCGCGGGCAAAGCTGAGGACGGAAGCTAGTATAAAATAAAAGTACAAATGATGATTTTTAATACAAATCATAAATCCCTATCATCACGATTTTGAAGATGAGTCTGAAGTGAGTAATGAAAATTTCAATCGACCATCATTACTGATAGTGGAACTTAGCACGTACATTCCCCATACGCCTCGTAGAGCCACGAAAATCACAACAACATAATCTTTTACACAGGACTAGAGTAATTAAATACAAGCGAAGCGCCCCCTTGGGCGCTTACTTGCTCAGAACTTCACAATATAACCTCATAAAAATTGACTCAACGGCCATCAAAAGATGTCAAATTGACGAAAGAAAGGGGTGTCGTTAATATGACTATACCCTCTAGATAAGTATATCATCAAATACAATAGGTACAGACAAAATCCCAGATCAGTAGTTACCTATATCATACCATTATTATTCATACAAATCTCAAGGTATTACAAAATAAATATATCACAAGTTACATAGAATAAGTCATTAAATCATCTACATCCTACAGCTTACAAGTTAACATTTTCAGGAGATCAGCCTCTATACTCTATAGCGTCGTGGTCTTACAGTCTTCCTAAACAAGGCTATTTATAATCGCCATGGAAATATAATAATGAATACATTGACTAGGTATATTAATTATTTCTAAATTTATACATATCTATTTATGTGCGCTTATTTACTATAGATACTTATATATTATGCACACAATTTGAAGTGTGAACACAGTAAATATACACCAGTATTTATAGAGATAAAATCCGAAGTTCAAATATTAATAACACCCCCAATTACGGCCATTTTCTACATTCTATTAAGAATGATTTTGGTTACTGGGGATCTTGATATAAGTTCTATAAGAAATATGCCAAAATTGTATCCAACAAGCAAATGCATTGATACATACAATATACAAAACAGCAGAAATCATTTAAGCTAGAACAGATATTTATTTTTAAACAAACTTTTAGCAGTATTTTGTGGACCACTAGAGAGTAATAAAATCATACTTAGTAGCTATTTCAGCCTAGGGTTATTTTGAAAACACCTGAAACCTCTAAGGCTCACCTGAAACCTATAAACCTTAATATATATTAACAGATAATACTGTATGGATAAATTACAATTTTAACATTATCAATTTATTAATTTAATTAATGTTTCAAGATTTTATTGCACTGCTGTGACTCTTGCTAAATTTTCTTTGTTTCATTCATAAAATAAGCGCAAACAGTGTCTGATTGAATTAATTTTTATTATTGATGCATAGGAAGCTCTTCAAATAAAATAAACTATTTTTTCTATAATATTTGACTAAAATATCGATCAGATAAGCGTAATATTTTATTAATTACTAATACAATGGAATATAATATGTATACAATATACATATTTAAATTTGTTCAAACATGTAATGTTATGCATTTATATTTCTGCTTTATAATATTCTAATGAATAAAATGGGGTTTTATACAATGTCTTCAATATACAATTAAAATCAATGTATTAAAATCATTTCTAACATTAGTGTGTTTTATAAATATGACTAGATGCATACAATCATGATTGTTTGCTTTCATAAGATAATCTTTGAATATATGCAGTTGTTTGAGTAATATCATAAAATCAAAAAAAATATCCCTTTGTGAAATGATATTTTTCCCAACTACTACTGGGTATAAATTATTTAATGGACTATAAATAAATAATATTTATTAAAAGTTTGCTCTTAGTTTAAAAGTAATAAAATGTGATCAAACATAACCCAGCTTTTAACAGACATGAATTTACTTAATGAACATTAATGAACAACATAAATTAATGGTACACATGCATTATGATTAGTGCAATAAATTATTTGACATAAGGAAAAAGATTTAGTTGTTTTTACATGAATGATGAGAAACATGTATAAGTTACATGCTCCCTGGTTGCTGCACAATCTTGGGATCAACCAAATATTGAATAAAATTACATCTTGTCAAGTAAACCAAACACAGTATAATTAACTAATAATAATTAATATACTAGGTGCGCCCCGCGGTTTCATCCACGTAAATTTCAATTTCGTGGAAAATCACCCCATGGCATGCCATAGGTATATTTTTCGGGATAAAAACTATCCTATGCTTTAATCCAAGTTACTCTCAATATGTGTGCAAAATTTCATGAAAATCGGTTCAGCAGTTTTTGCATGAAAGAGTAACAAACAAACAAACAATTAATCAAACATACAAACTTTAGCATTTATAATATTAATAGGATTTATGACAGATATTAGAATTTTCATAACAATATATTTTGTAGGGACAAAGGATCATACAAGGCCGACAGCATTATACCAAAGATTGTATAACTTAAACAAGACTTTTATACATACTAGTAGACAATACCCACATCCGGTATCATAATAGTACAGTTCTCACTTACATTGGCAGAATTTTTATTTTTAGATGATAGCTTTTCAGGATCTATTCTTATACCCCTTTTTCTTGCCAGTTCCAAAATGTAGTTCTTCAGCTTTACATCACTGAAATGCACCACCAATATTTGTTAATAAAAGTGAAAATAATACTTTTCAGGCCAGAAATTTTCTATATTTAAGTATTATATATGAATAATAATAAACATGACATGTGAAGAAACCATCGCATAAAGCAGCATAGAATGGAATAATATATTTAAAATATTAGAGCCGAAAGTTACATTATTGTATTAAATAAAATTTGGTAAGTATTGCTTAATGATTTGATCAACTCAAATTTTTTAGAATATTAAAATTAGAAGTTGATAACTTAAGAAGCTAGGTGCAAATCTATTTTATAAGTTTCAGTGATACAATATAAATTCTAGATTCACCTACCTTAATCTCATACATAAACAGCACAGACAACTCAGGAGGGCCATAGTAACAAGCACTGCAATTATTGTAAGGACTGTATCCATAAGGTCCATACTCAAAGATTGGGGTTGCTCATAAAAACTGACCTAAAATACCGTTTAATTATATATTTATTACTATGCATTTTGTCCAGATATGCTGATAGTACTATGATACGTATTCATTCTTACCCTCTTCTTAAAATAATCGGTCATGATGAAAAAAGCTTTTTTTTTCAAAAGCTCTCTAAATACAATTCATAAATATTGTCTGCGTTGCAATAACAATTGTTGTACTGTTCTAATCGTGGAATAAGGACAAAAAAATTAAGAAATATTCCACTTTTATGATTTTAATTCAAAGTGAATAAATTCAGACACTTAGAACTGACAACAAACTACTATACTGAGTACTGACAGTTGGCACTGTTTGACAACAGACAAATGTCAAGTAATATGACGGAAACCCCAGAGTAAAATAAATTAGAAATTGACAACTGTTAACAGGGACCGTGCACGAAACATAGAGGCAGCACTTTCGCCGCTCTAGTTAGTGATCTTTAGGAATTAAGGAATAAAGGAATCTAAAGCACTGCACCCCGTAGAAAAAAAGAGAAAAAAAGTAATTTAAATATTCACTTACTGGTTTGTCCCCTATAGTATAAAAAAATAATTAAACAAATCTGCATAGTACTAGGAAACAACAATATAAAGGCGAGATCATCGCAATACGTGGAGGAAATACAAAGTACGTACGTGACGAACATCAATTCTATTTCAAATAATAATACATACATACATAGATGAATTAAACTTCCCCGTAACATCTGTAATTAAAGTATTCATTTTCCAGTTGTTTCGTAAATTTCTAATGAAATTAAAATCTCAAATCAACAAAGTACGGATGTCTCCAGTCCCCACTGGGGCAAACAAAGTTTACGAAGTATTACATGGTATTACGGTTATCTTACACATTTCACTGTACATTTTTACCAATGCATTTAATTAATCCCTTGATTGTAACAAGGAACCAAAAATTAGCATAAGTGCTGGTGACCCGGCAAGGATCGATCGATTTTTCGTAACTTAAGGTTTCGTTTTGTGTATGTATAAATTTGTAATGTATAAATATATTACAAATGGGTTGGCAAAAAAAAATCAGTCCCGTATAGCCATAAGTTCTGTTAGTACGAAAAAAAATATTTTTTTAATTGCAAATAAATGATAACTGTAATAAACAAATATAAACCAATTAAAATATAAAAAAGCTTATTCGAAGTTGTGTCCATTGGCTGCAAATTGCAATACAGTCATTTAAACGTTGAGGCCAGTAATCAATAGAAGCACGTACTCTCTTCACTGCCAATCGCATGGATTGTTTTAGGGACTCCAAATTGTCATGGCGTTTAGATCAAGCTGTACTCTCTAAAACTGACAGCTCTGATGATGTCCAAGACGTTCGCTTC
>LUGF01019214.1:220629-233418 GCA_001625245.1 Calycopis cecrops | reverse complement strand
TTATACATACATATATAGAATTAAAAAAATAATAATAACATATTAGGTATAAATACCTAAATATACAAAGTTATGAAATCTATCTTCTTATCCATATTAATTATTTTAACCAAATGGGCTATTTTCCAAGTTTTCAAAAACCACTCAAGAATGTTTATCAGTGATCAAGGAACTTATCTTATCTCAAATTTTCTAATTAAAGATGATAATTTATAAAACCCGCGAAAACGCTTAATTTGCTTAAAGGGCGTCTTGGAACTTATTTGCTTTGTGGCGTTCCGAAAATCACTGCCAGTACTGTTTAGAAATTGTTTGTTGCTGTTGTCAGTTGACAAATCCATAAGTTGATCTAGAAATTTGACAGGTGACTAGTACTATGAATGAATGAAAAAATATTTTATTGTGCATATTTCAGAATATAGAAAAAACATAAGGTACATTTTAAAGTAATTAACTAGTGCTATCAGTAGATTTCGGAATGCAGACTCATGCATAAAAAATACGTATTATTAAAAATTGGTTTTAAAATAAAGTAGGTATTGATTATTTACAAATTATTTATTTTTTATTGACTTAAAAAATCATATTAATTAAATATTAAATTCAATAAGCTTTCTGTAATATTTTATGAATAATATAAAACCTATAGCCAAATTATAGATCTTATAATTTTCCTACGCCATGACTGCCTGAAAAAATATAAAAATGTTTAGAAACTATTGTTTAGACTTTAGTCGGATTAGAGAAATCTTCAAAGAGCTAGGAACAAATTCGTTTCATCTGTTTGTTGTATTTACACTTACAACCATTTAACTTTTATGAACTGGTCATAAACAATACATCATACAACTAGACTTATTATGAGATACGTCAATCTCGTAATTGCTGATCGCTTTGTATAAGTCTAGTTAGCCAATATACATCAAAGAGTGCGTAAGAAATGTTCATTAAAAGTCTTAGGACCTTAAATAATATTTTTTATGAAAAGTTGTGGATTCCACCATTGGCGCGCATCACGCCAAAACTACTTGATTGTATTTATTTCTTTTTTTTTCATTTAACTTATACGTGACACATAAAACACAATGCCATGATAACTTTAACCCAAATTACTTTACAATTTACTTTTTAACTTACAACTTTCACCAAAAAAAGACCAGAGCAGTTTCTGATATTATGTAGTTATTACAGAACTCATATAATATTTATATGTAAAATATATGTGTGTTTTAATTGTAAATCATCTTGATCTATTAAGCTAGGCCATTACTTCATGACTGTTCGTCTTGTCTTGAGATACTTGGACTTAATCTATCTAGAGCTTGAGAAAACTTAAATGATGTTGCACACTTAAAGGTACGTATCCCTTGTACGCAGTTTAGATTAATCGAAAAGGCTGCATCGGATTCGTTTCGATTTTCGCCTACAGAATTGAACTAGAAATGACTCAATCGATCCCAGCCCATCCTTCCCTTGGCTTGTAGAAAGTGGGCTTTAGTGGCAATGATTAGTCTTACTATCTTGTTTTCCGTTTCTTTGACAAATGAGAGTTCATAGCTTGAGTTGACTAAAACTAAACTAAACATAATCATTGGCTCAATGTAAACGCATAAAAACGTCCATTACGTCATGTGACATGTCTTACATACCTTATTGTCTTTTATTTATGACATGACATACAATATACATATAAAAACGTGGTATGAAAAATGCACAAGCGTTATGAAGATATGAATATAAAATGTATGGTAGAGTCGAGGTCATGGTGAAGACGTACTTTCTAATCCACCATGTTTTTAAATGTAAAAAGGTCAAGTTTTTAATGAAATATTTACCGTGACTCGCCGGCTGATCAATATTAATTATTGTATTATAACTCCGTTGATTATTATTGATTTGTGTGTTGTGAATAAAATAAATTATATTTACAACAACTTTACTATTGAGTTTTGGCAGCTACTAACTAAACTATGGGCAGATGATTATTAAACATCTGATCAGGCACAGATAATATAACTAAAAAAGGATCTCAATGACACCAGCTTTCAACAAAAAAAAACGTATCAAAATTGTTCAATCACAAGTCATAACGCAGCAACTACATACTGGCACCATCGCTCAAGTGCCTCTCAGTCTTGCATACATTTATGAATGGAAATTGGTAAACAAATCCACGCATAGCTACTAGACATTTATCTGAGGATCGTACTAGTTTTATTGATCCAATCTACCTACGCATAAAAAAATATGCGTAGTCATTATTAAAGCTGAAAAATAACTATCTATTCAAGACATTTTCAGCTAGAGAATTCTTCAAGAGTTCTTAACGAATTTATTACAAGCGTGTGAATTTTGTAAACTTAATTTAACCCCGAATGAACCTCCTTTCAGTGTCCGATTAAGCTGAAGTTTGGGTAATATTTGTAAGTTAGATTACACTGAAATATTATAGAACCATTGAAGTGAGTGATCGGATTGTGTGCATAAATATCGAACCCCAATCGTATATGGACTGGTTTGATTTGTCTTGACAATTACTATACTCTTTAATGAGACATCCAAAATGTAACGAAAGATGAAGATAGCAACGAAGTAATACAATGTAGTAAGTAAAGTAAGTTTGTTTATGTACGCTTAATAAGATTTGGCAAGTAGTTTTTGTAGTAGACTTTTGATATAAATCTGGATCATGACAATTGTATATGTATGAAAATATCGCGATCGCATCGCGTTTAAACTCGTGTAATTTGTTTTTACGAGGACATAAGACTACAAGTAAAGTCTAGACATTCTCTTCTTTTAAATTAAGTGAATTTGCTTGCTTGTTTTAGCTTGTTTAAAAAAAAATTGTTACTCCAGCTAAGTATTCTACGTGTAAAGTCTACCCTTTACTAGAATCCATATTTGTGACATGTTTAAATTAAAACATTAATGAATCCGACAGCGGTGGTGCGGAGGTAAAAGCAGCGAACAAAGGCTCTTTGTTCCACGACCGTATTGATTTTTACAAAACAATTTATTTCACTTCGAAGACGCTCTTCGACAAATTAGAACATCGTATTCGCAGTGTAGACATCGTCACTCTGAATGTATATTCTCAAAGATCTAGTTTTAGAGATACCTAGTCAAGTTATGTTAAAATGCCTATAGTCTTCGCTGTTCGTCGGTCCATTACTGGTTCTTAGCTGACCCATTTTATGAACTGCAGGAAGTGCTTGAAATTATGAAAATGTACGTAAAATGTGTGTATGAAAATTATACATTTGTTTAAATCTTTATTTTAGTTGCCACAAAAAATAATAACTATTATAGAAGAGTATCTACAGCAAACTATTACATCAGAAATTAAAATCGATATGTTTTAATTATTGTAGTAGCAGGTGCATATTATAATTTTGCTAATGCTAGAGTAGTCAGTAAGTTTACAGGTGTTTATGTATAATGCTTTTAACTTAAATATAAATATTTATAATAATATAAGACTACTTAATATTTTTGGCCCAAAAGTTGATAGGGGTACTCTCCTGTAATTCTCCTGTAATAAATACTCAAACGTTCAATATAAGCAACGTATAAGGATAAAACATCAAAGTTTTTAGGGTGCTTGATGTACTTGTACAATAAGATCATCTTGCTACAAAAACGTGGTTACAGTTACTTACGGATTGAACAACGGCAGAATTTTTACCATCACTGCCTCCATTTCTTGGAATGACAATGACCGTCTGGTTGGCACCCAGACAATAGGTTTTATATTATATCTTCATACGTCTTATATTTCAATCGACGCAACGTGATGCTTCGTTGGTACATAAGTAAACACGTCCAGTCAGACTAAAATCGGGAGGTTCTGAGTTCGATTTTCGACCCACGAGGCATAAAACAACATCAACAAGCTCAGAGACGAGGTTATGTCTCACACACCACCTAAAACACACGCAATCCTTCTTTGGATTTTTCCTGGACGATGTAGCTGACCCGCGTAAAGCCAGCTGCTAATACTGCCCCGTTTCGTCAGCAATTGCCATAAAGAATCCGACTGCTTTGCCCAGCTATTCATTAAATAACATGACCAGGAGACTATTATTTAGCTCAACAGGTGTGTCTGTGTAGAAAGGCGTGTTTCGCAGGCAATTTTCATTACTCACTTGTCACTCGACGTGTTTTATTTCACACGGCTCGGAATCACCTAATTACATTTTCGTACGTGTGATAACGCGAACGCCACATTAAACATTGGTGGAATCTGAACACGCTTCTCTGGATTTTATTTATTAAGATTTAATAATCTCTTAATGTCAATCTCTTAATTTTAGAGATTTTATGCACAAGGACCAAGGTCGTTGTGCATAAAATCATAATAATATAATAATAAAATTATGATTATTATGAGGTAAAAGCTACATTTCTCTGAGGGGAAATATTCTGGAATATGTTTTCAAATGCGGAGAGAATTTGTCTACGTCGACAAGCAGTCATTTTGTTGAAAATCATGTCATCATGGTCATTATTATCATAATAATTCATAATAGCCATATTCACGGGGCCTGTGCTCATATAGATAACATTTGTTTATGTACTTTCGTGTGACGATTTTATATTAAGCTATCATGTGTTCCCCTCCAGACCGAGCAAATGAAGCTTAATTTCGACTATGGTGTAATTTTGTGAAGTTAGGACTTTCAAAATTGGAATTGTAAAAAGGCGTGAATTTTTTCAAGGGCATGTCATTGTCAGGCGCAAACGAGCAGTCGCCTTTAGCTGACAACCGACGCCAATAAACATCCGTATATTAGGTTAAGCAGACGCATGGCTTCCTCCTCCCCTTCAACGGCAACCGGAAATACACCGCACGAATCGCGACAGAATAGTTTCACTCTATGCCAGTATCTTGTGAGCGAAAATTACCTCCCCGCATGGCACTATTTCTTATTAAAACTTTTTAACTTTTTGTCAGTGTCTTCCGTCTTGTCCACATTTTACATGAAAATGTTTTTGTGGTACACTATTTTTGCACTACGATGATATGCGTGACAGACCTCATTTTTCCTAGTCACGCACCTTTAGTATACCTCATAATATATATAATACGTTTCGGTGTTTGAATTTAATGAACAGTTGTTTGAATGAGACATGTACCTGCTAGGTACTGCTGTAAAAATGTTTTACAAAAGAATTTACACCATGATTTTCCGTAAGTAATCCTGATAATTCTCAGAAAATACATAATTGTATGCAAATTAGTATTTATTATTATATATAATGTGGGAAAAGTTTTAGTATCGATGTTTAGTGCCTCGTCCCAATCATCTACGAGATATAGCGCTTGAGCAAGTTGATAACAAACTTGTTTAGCTACTGCGATCTCTGCATATAGCAGACTCTACCTGTATCTATTTGTAAAACTGACTGACATATATCGACGCAAATCCGAAATTATTGTACCCAAAAACTGTGCCTGATATCTGGTACTGGGGTTACTTTCATGCTGTGAACACTGAGAAATGATTTTGAGAAATTCAAACCCTAAGAGGATGAAATATGAGGGTGAAGTTTCCGCGGGACACAGCTATAATTTAATAATAATTGGAAAGAAAACGACAAGTGTCGTGGTTACGCTGAATTTTACTCCTTAAATAGTTTTTTAAGGAGTAAGTAAGTACAAAAACAATTATCACTAAAATTAATGCACAGTCTCAATTGCTATAATCTATGGCTAATTTAGATTTTAATGATACTCAACAATGAAAATGATATATCCGTTCTGTTATACACAGTATTAATGCCAAACAAACAAAAAAAATATTGTATTGTACAACGTCGGATATTTCACAAACTATTGCTAAAATTCAAACAAAAGTGACAATGTATGTCAGGCCTTACAAATGTATTGGTGACATCACTTTCCCTCAACAAGGCCAGTCCCATTAGCGTGTGTTACGTCTGTTAGTTTTGACAGGTTAACGTGCGTTGTTGATAACTTAACGCTTAACGCAATTATGTTTATCTCAGGCTTGGAATGTAGTGTACCACACTCAAGTCACGCCGCTGCCCTTCGGACTTCTGGAAATAAGTTCCTAAATCCTTTTGTGGCAGAAACGAGTAGTGTGAATTACATTGCGTATTATTAATTATTATTATTAACAGAAAATTTTTTTTTGCTAAAAGCGGGAGCGTCAGTAGCAGTGCTACAGCAGTATTTTGTGATTTTTTGCCTGAAGCGGGAGGGTCAGCGGCAGGGGCTGAAAGCAAATGTAGCCAAGTTGAAGGGCAATGTGCAGGATAAGAGTGTAAACAAACTTTTCATATCACTGTCATTGCCTGGACAGTAATAATACCCAATGTGATTCACACATTTTTTATATTCTGCTGAAGCAGAATTTAGATTATTGCCAGAATCGCGACGGGTAGCGGCAGGGGCTGAGAGTAAATGTTAAAAAAGTTGACAGACAAATGAAACAGTGTACCTATTGTATTGGGAAATATTAGCGGCAGCACGAGTGGCAAAGACAGTTTCAGGAAAACTATCGTGCCACTCTTGCTCTGGCCTCTTACCTGTCAACTTCTCACCTACATTTAGGTACATTTAGCCTCTGCCGCGCCCCTCTTATTTCTGGCAATAGTATCATAAACACTGCTGTAGCAAAATCGAGAAGTGTCTACTATATTGGGTATTATTACCGGTATCGAATAGCAATGACATGAAAAGTATCCTGTTTACGCTCGGATCCTGCTGCCCACTTGCCTGTCGTTATCTACACTCTTACTTTCAGCCTCTGCCGCTGCCACTGTCGCTTCTGACAATAAAGTCCTAAGTGCTGCTCGAGCAGAATCGCGATGCTGTATTATATTGAGTATTATTAGCGGGAGCGCGAGTGACAATGACAGTGTAATGAAAGGGCGATACATTTCATTACACTGTCCTCCTTACTGGCTATTTGCCTGTCAACTTCAGCTCGCTCCGGCTGAGTGTGAGCGAAGCATTACCGTTGACAAAATATCAAGACTAGGCAGCAAGTGCGAAAGTAAATTGAGGATTTGAAAGCGAGCTGCGATTGTTTGTTTGGTCGTTCGCACGCGCCACTTTTCCGTTGCGTCTCGATCTGGAGCAGTGTGAGATTAGCTTGTTATGAAAAACTATTAAACTGTACCGAGTAATTAATTACGCTCTTTGTGTCTGTGACCCGTTTTTTATTAAGCCCAAGTGCACACATTATTATTATAAATCTTATATTCACCGGTGTACGAAATGTTCTATTTCTGATCGGCTTCACCTATCATCATTTTAATTAATGTTTTAAAGAACTTCTTAAGTTTGACGTCAAGTAAAAAAATAATATAAGTATATGAAAAGGCATCCCAATTTTGGGTTTTGTGTGAACCTGAAAACATTTTGCACTCTCATGTCATTGTTAATTGCAGCAATGGTTGGTAAAAAAGTTCCCATGTCATCGTTTGTTTCATAAATTGACTACTAATACTACCTACTTTTAATTTTACTGCATTAAATAATAATACATTTGTCTAGAATTATCATATTTGCAAACTTAGCAATCATCATATTTTATTTTAACAGAAATATAACTATAATTTGTAAATTTTGTAAATAAAATTTGTATTTGTAATATCAAAACTATTCGGAACGTGTGAAACTGTGGACCATTGAATATTTCAACGTTATATAGTTCTTAGAAAAATCCTGATCGTTTATTTGAAACATTAGACAGATTTTCCTAAAGCGTAGAAAAAAAAAATATAATCAACCATTAATTGAGTTTCCGTATTCTCCAGATTTTATCAGCACAATAAACGTTCATATCGCCGGCTTCAAAACGCTATTCGATCGTTTAATAACGCTTACGTAACAAGTTTATATAGTTTTTAGGATCTCGTACCCAAAGGGTAAAAACGGTATGCTAATACTAAAACTGCTTGCCTTTCTTTGCTTAATCCTTCTGTCAGAAATCAGAGTGTACTAGCAGTATGTGTACTGTACTGTAGTTGAAATGTTTAGAGATGCTTTTTCTGTTGCCACTATAACAGTCTTTTCCAAAGTGGGCGATAACGCCCCCTTGTGGGCACTAGATGCTCAGAGGGGGGCGGTAAGGGGCCAGAAACGACATAATTGTCTTTGAATATCAAGGTGTAATAACTAATAAGGGGGCTATACGAAGTAACTGATTTTCAAAGTGGGCGTTAGACGAAAAAGTTTGGGAACCTATGCACTATAACAACAAATACTAATTGGTAAAATCATAATTGTATCACTGCAAAGATCAATAAAGACTGGAGCATTTGTATTTTTATTTATTATGTGTATAATTTGCATAACTCGTAAATATATTTAGTTTGACAACTTATATTAGTTTTAATACTCACGTTGATACCGAACCCTGGGTATGCGATCCCGCTTCGCCCTTGGCAGGTTTTTCGGTTTATTGTGCCGGGGGAGGAAGAAAGGAGGAAATCCACAAGGAGCTGCTATTTAGGTCTATAATATAAAATTCGTGTCGAAAATTTCTTGATTGTAATGTAGATTCTGTTGTTTTTAACTTAGTTCTGATATGTAAACTACTGTACGCTTCTCATACTCTCATAGCATTTCTTTTCAACATGTAACCAAGGAAAGGGTATTCAAACAAAGACATTCTATACGTTGTTATGTTTTCATTGTTTGCAAACCATTGCTGCATTGTCTTGTGTACACCGACAACTTCCCGTGAATATTTAGAATCTTTTCGTATACCTACGATACTATTTCAGACGAGTAGGTATCACAAAGACTGTGTTTATGTAAAAACTTTACTCTTACCAAATGCCCAATAAACGTCTTTGACGTCTACCAGTCATTGTTCATATATTATGGCTACAAAAATAACGATTAGTAATACGGAAAAATATATAATTTTGTACAAATATGTTGTTGCAAATAAAAATACGAATGTCTTAGAATTTTTAGTATCATAGCAATAAGAGAGTAGCATTTTCATCAATATTTTCTATATGCTCACATCGTGTGGGCTTCTTACTTTCATTTCTTATAAAACGTTCAATTTTCAGTGACTATTTAACAATTTTGAACATGTTTCGGAGTCTAACTATTACTCTTTTCTTTTGAATGAACTTAGTCTTAGGCTCATTCAAAGTATTCCAATATAACAGAACGCTCAGTCTATATTAGGTTCTGGAAAAGCTATCTAATCTCGCGTACTAATGATCTACTAGCGATAGTCTGTTTATGAATTAATAAAGTGTAATGTTTTATTGTGACAGCATCCGTTGAGAGTATTTCTATAATTAAAACATATTCAATGCTACTCTTGTAACATTGAATTAATGAGGATGCAACGTGCAGGCGTAGCCTTGTGCTGTAATTGTCCTAATAAGATCATTTGTATTATAAAGAGGCATTGTTGGTTCGAAAATAAATAATTCCCAAGTTTCTCATGAATTTATCTTTACTACATAACCAAAATTTAAGAAGATGAAGAAACTATTTATACTGTAAATCTTATTCTTTAAAATCCGTACTTATATCTGCTTATATCCTTATACATATTCGAATTATCATTTTGGATTACATTAGGATGGAAGGACTTCGATTACAACAAACGCATTATTTGTAGACGTGCAGGTATATCTGTAGGTTGACTATCGTTTTAATATTATAAATACGAAAGTTTGTATGTTTGTTTGTTTGTTTGTTACTTCTTCACGCAAAAACTACTGGACCGATTTTCATGAAATTTGGCACACACGTAGAGAGTAACTTGGGTTAACACATAGGATAAATAATAAAGGATAGTGTTTATCCCGAAAAAATGCTCCTGTGCGTTACTATGGGATGAATTTCCACGGGATCGAAATTTACGCAGGGTGCAGTTAGTCTTGTTTAGAGTAAAGTTGTATCACATATCTGTACTCTTAGATATTTTAAACTACATACTTACTACCACCATTATTTGATACTGTGGTATTTAATAATCACTAAGTACCGGATAAAAGTCATGTCATAAAACTCATCGTAAGTTTTCTGAAAGTTCGACTTGACGATCGGAAGTAAATTTTAAAGTATCACGTTGCCCCGCTCATGATGTGTATGAGTAGTGACATTTTAATTGTAATTTAATATAACGCGAGGAAACAAAACACTTGACGCCATAATGCAACGACAGATGGTCACAGTGGATTAGGGATTCACCGCAAGTACCGCTAGCCGTATATAGAACGCGTCGCCCCAGGTGTCTGCGCTCGGCGACCAGCGTCACTAATGTTACAATATCGGCTACTGTTTGCTTGTGGAAGTGTTTTGTGCTTCATCGCATCTTATTGTAAGAAACAGGCCATTTAGAGCAGAACTGATAAAGGCCAATGTCTATAAACAGGCCTAAGGCCATCTTGAGAGTATGGACTAATTATAATACGATTCGCGATTTGCCGAGCTCAAATAGTACCGCCGTACCGGTTAGATATTTTGGGACTTTCGCGCGCAAGTCTTTATACCTGTTAGGGGGCAAAGTCATGGTCATGGTCATCTACATGTGCAAAATGTTCACGTCAGTGCCAATGCCATTTTCGACGTAAAATGCCTCTCGGGCCCTTGGGCCCTCTGGCTACAATATCTACATATAAATACGTGAAGCAAAACAAGGAACAATTTTGGAACAATTTTACGAAGATTGACAGAGGAGTATGAAATTTGGCACAAATATAGTGTACGTATAAGAGAAGTGCAGAACGCTAATATATTTTAATAATAATGTTTCTAAAGTACCTACTTTATTTTAATAAATAAAACTTTACACACACACTACCATGCTTTGACACATTGGTATATAAGATAGGTACACGTAATTATTCATGAAGTTTCTGTCTTTGGCAAGTGTTGAAAGTTTAACATACCTTAGTTACAATATCATAACATGTCACATGATATTTAATTTTTAATTACAAAAAAGTTTTAATTGGATCGAATATCGATCTTCGCGGGTCCACTAGTAATCGTTAAATTAGCTATTCTGATATTGAGAGAATCTCTGAGCATCTGAGGGAGACTGGCGGGTTTGTTCGCTTTTGCCCCAAAACCACGACATAAATTCAAGTCCGAAAAACCTCTTTTAGTTTTAAGCGATGCGATCGCTTAAAAGGACTAAAAGAGGTTTTTTGTTTTGTTTTGTGTTTGCGTTGGCTTGTGTTTGTTACTTTGAGAAACCCAAATATTTACTATACTATCCTACTAATATTATAAATGCGAAAGCATATATATTTGTTTGTTGGTACTCCTTCAAGCAAAACTGCAGAACCTATTTTCATGAAATTTGACACACACGTAGAGGCTAACTTCGATTAACACATAGGAAAGTATTTATCCTGAAAAAATATTCCTATGGGATGCCATTGGATGATTTTCTATTTTCCGCGGGATCGAAATTTACGCGGGTAATGCGATTGCTTGGTGAATGCCATTTATATATAATAAAAAAAAATATGTCCAGTATTTTGTTAATATTTATGAAACGTTCTGTAAGTTATTCGTTTATAAAATTTTACATCTCGAAGACAAACCATCCAAATTCTCCACTCCCCGAATCTACTACTGCCACTTGCTAAGTATCTTCTCTGTCGTTTCTCTTGACAGAGCGGTCATGGTCACGTTGAGATGAACTGGTTAGTGTTAGATGCGGACACAGCTTTTCGCACCATCTCCCGCCATCTCTCTGTGTACTGCCTGTTTGGCGCAGTCTGACACGCAGTTGCTAAGTTGCTAAGTATATATCTTACTAAATTACATTTTGTGGTATGACTAATATATTACTTTAGAATTAAAAGTATCACGACATCGCCAACCGGTTTGTTGAACTGTCAATAATTTTGTACCGACGTAAAATGTGACTTCTCTTATTCCTAAGAAATGTAGGTATTTAGATCAAGCTTTAATATGAAACATATAGGCTGCGTTCGAAAACTTATTGTCGAATTCGTTTTCACTAGAATGGTACAGATTTGACAACAGTAAAAGTACGGAGCATGTACGGTGATTTTTGTAACGTAAATACACTAACACCAACTCGCAGTATGCTTAATTAATAAAGTAAAGTTCTTGTAACAATTTCCTTTATTCATTGAACCGTCACAACAAGAAAGATCCGCTCGCTTTCATAGCACCCGTGTCTTGAGATGAATTTGACTATTCAGCAAGCGTTGGGATGGCCTATTGGGTGAATGTAATGAATGTTTGAAGGGCAATGAATCTGCATAACCTCTGGGTGTGGTTTTTATAACCAAGAACTGTGATACCACCACACCACATACCCATACTATACCACAACGTAGTGACACTGACATAAGTGCATAAATTGTATTTTATACATTGCACTATCTTGTTGCCGGGCCACGTTACAATACGTTATGGTTATGATACAGTATTGTGTGTACGTCTTTTTGGTTGCGCGTATAAAGAAAGGCGTTTGCGCACTGCCACAGTTCCTAGATTAATAATAATTAATATGAGGGGTTAGTTGTATAAGAGCCGACCGACCCAACTTAACACTGCCCTACAGATTTGTCAAAAACAGGGCACTATAATAATATGTTAATTTACTGACAATCAGTCTTTGAATATTCATGTTAAGGTAAGAGGTAGTGCCATGCTAAGTAAGAGGTAGTGCCATGCTGCATGCTTGCATGCAGCCGAATTGGGCCGGCACGGCCGGGGAGGTACCTCTCGCTTACACGACACCGGCGTGAAGTGACAGCTGTGCTGTCGCGTTTCGTGCGGTGTGTAAGTAG
>LUGF01019214.1:198955-219332 GCA_001625245.1 Calycopis cecrops | reverse complement strand
TCGGACTAGAGTTACAGTGAATGAATTAATATGATCGATGTGGGATATTGTTTTTTAAACTATAAATTGCAATGTTTACCCATTATTTTTTTGTGCATTTCATTTTTTTTTGTTTTTGTTTTTTTTAACAAATTAATTTAAAAAAAATATAATGTTTGACCATATATTTTCATTTAAAACAGTATTTTTTTTATTAATTTGTTAAATCTTACCCGAGTAGACATATAGGAACATTTTTCAAAGATACCTGTGTATGAAAATAGCAGTAGGGATCTCGGACAGGCAGAAAAACGTGGAGGGGAGAGCGGAGCGGCAGCTGCTATATACAATGGAATTTCTCGGCTAGTTTAATAATTATAAGTAAATGAAATGTACTCTATTGTGTACATTTAAAAAAATAAGGTAATTAATTACGACTAATGAAAAGCAAAAAAAAATATTAGTACAGAATCTGTTTATTTAAATATATTACATTGTTGTCTACATCTACCTCATCTATCTGTAGTCTGGTGAAGTATTGTAACAACTATTTCCGCTGCACTGTAAACATGCTAACACTGTAACAGTATTATGTGTACGTCTTTTTGGTTGCGCGTATAAGGAAAGGCGTTTGCGTACTGTTACAGTTCCTAGATTAATAATTAATATGAGGGATTAGTTGCATAAGAGCCGACCGAACCAACTTAACACTGCCCTACAGATTTGTCAAAAACAGGGCACTATAATAATCTTAATTTGCTGACAATCAGTCTTTGAATATTCATGTTATCCTAATGGCAATTCTGTCTTACGAAAAGACAATGTAGTTACTAAAATGAATTTGGTTTTAGTGCTTAAGAACTGAACTAAAATATCAGTCTTTTTTCTACCAACTATTACCTACCTATTTTAATGAGTTACACAATTACTTGTTAACTATGATGAGTCAAGAATCATTAATAATGATATAATTACTGTCAAGTTACGTGGTTATAGCTCTTAGGTCCTTGGTGGCAAGTCGACTTGTGTCACGAATATCATTCATAACTCATGACTCACTGCAGCCATGCTACGTGCAAAAATGTCTTTAAATGTAACGTGAAATGCATAGGACATAGGTGCAGTATAATAGTATACAGTATACGCGTACCGAGCAAAGTAGATTAGTAACTGTGGTGAAATAACAGTACTTCGCATAGAGCACTAAAGCGCTGGCGGTTTCCTGTGGTTTAGTGGGATAGGGTTCTCCGCTAAGGAGCCTAGGGTCCTCACGCGACAACCCTAACTGGTGTGCTGAAGCGTCGTAAATGCTGTTTTAACGAAATATTTCCTATGTAATAAAAAATGACAATAATTTGTAGTCGCCTAGGGATGTTCATTAGAAAGGATCTACATGTAGAGGGTTTGAAATGTCAGGCTGGCTTAGAACTTAACCTTCGACGCAAGTGACGCATGTGCGAACTTTCCAAGTAGCTTATCGACGATGTGCACGATTTATCGCTAGGGCTATTTCGTAATTCGTTGCCTGGTTAAGAAACAAACTCCTTTTTAGGGTTCCGTATTTCAAAGAGAAAAAACGGAACCCTTAAAGGATAAAGGTAAAAAAAAGGATCGCTTTGTTGTCCGTCCGCGTCGGTCTGTACATCTGTCAAGACCTTTTTCTCTAAAACGCGTGAAGGGATTAAGCTGAAATTTTTGTCAAATACTGAGAAAAAAAATCACACTTCTAAGTTAACGCAATAAAAAGTTATAGCCATTTTATGCACAAATTTTGAATGAAAACGCACTTTTTCGAAAACCTATAGGGTACTTCCCGTTGAGCTAGAATTCTGAAATTTCGCAAGAATTAAGACCTAACAGTATACATATAGGAATAAATCTAAAAATTGGTAAATAAAATTTATATCACTTGAAAAATCATTACCAACTTATGCATGTAGTTCGTTTCATACTAAATGTATGCAAGTACCCGCATATATAAGTTTGTCAACTTGTCGCAGGGAAGTGTAATTTTCTCAACGTCTATTACTTTTGCTCAAACACCAAGGGTTCCGTAGGAACCCTCGGTGTATGGTTCAAACACCTCCTCTCTGAGGTTCTCTCCCTTTTTACATCCATTGCAGTTAGAGACTAGTTTGCACCTTAAGGTACCTTATGGTGACTTCATTATATGGTAAATTTGCTACTCATTTTATATGGGGATTGTATGAACTGATATTTTTGTTGCGATGATGCATCATTGTATCTCGTGTAACAAAAAACAATTAGTTATTAAAGTTGATACTTCATCCAATGCCACACCATTGTCTCATGATTACTTGTTAACGTCACGCCATTGTCCACAAACGTGCAAACCACGGTTTTATATACATTGTTATATCCATATTACATTATATAGTATGGTTTATGCAGGGGTACCTAAAGAGTTTTCCCTGGAATTAAGCAGAAATCGTGGAGTCAGCTATCGAAAATATCACCAAAACTCAGCTTAATCTTTAGTATCTTATATTTATTTTTTGCTATATGTGTATTTTAGGCGGGATGTATTTGTTCGCCGCGAATTTAATAAAGGTTACTAACCCTACTAAGTTCTGACTGCTCGTTTGCACTTTCTGCAAAAAATAACCATGAAAATGATGGAACATTGTCGTCCATGGATACACTTTTTGTTCCACAAGGTTTTATATGAGATCATTAATAAAACTGAAGAGGGAGGAACTGAGAGGAGAGAGGAGATTTGTAAAGTATAAAATGTATGTGTTTCTAAGAACAAATTAACAAGAAGAAACCGAGTTGTATTAATTATGTTATAGGAAACATTTATCATCAATTAATAAAAGGAAGTCCTTCCGGCTTTAGTGAAAAGCAATAAAGATGCAACTATTTAAAACTGAATTCCTGTTTGTTAATTTAAAAGTCATCCATATCAGTGGTCTCATCTAAATGTTTAATATTATAGTAAACAACAAATATTATGGTATTCTAGATCGAGATTACGACGCGACGTAAGAAGTTCAGAAGTAGGTATATAGAGCTAGGGAAAGAATAAAGCCCTTCTCTCTCTACTTATGAATAGCATAAAGCATTTGGATAGAGCTAGCTGAAGTTTCACTCTTCAAACTTAAATCAATTAAATTAAAATTTCATTCATTTTATTCTGAATGTCATAACACTCAAAACAATGGTGTGTTATAATATTTAGTTCAAAGTAACGATTAGACAACATTTACTAAATGTCTTTAAATATTTTACGCTAAGCAGCCTTGGAGTCCGACCCAAATATGCAAATAGCACGAATGATAGTGGCCATTACGTCACCAAATTAAATGACTGACCGTTCTGTTTACTATTATTATAATAATCACTAATATATTTCCTAAAAAAATTGCATAGAAAGTAGAGTTATTGGTTTTGAAGCTGAAGTCCCATGCCGAATGTAAAATGTGTATGTTTCAGATTTATATATTGAATCTATATCAAAAATTACTTATCAGCAATATTTTACAAGTACTAAGATATTCTAGACTAGACTCTAGTTAGTTTTTCCACTAGATAGATAGAAAAAATTAAAAAGGTCTCGTACCTCTGCATCTTAATTTACATTAGGTAACGGACGTTAATGCTCACTTCTATAAACTAGTAATTAACTAATTAATTTGAGCTTCATTCCATCGAACCACATTAATAAAACGTGTTTTGTTAGAACACGCAATCTTGGTCTGACTCATATCTCGTCAGGATAATCCACCTCTCTTAGTTATTTATTGATGCGATACACACATATTATGTATGCGCAATTCGATGATGCTGTATTGGGTCTCTTTGCGTACACGGCATCAAGTTTAGGTGAGGAAAAAAATTGTATGTAGGTACTCAATTTTATGGCAAATTTCAGTTTTCAAAGTATATTAACAAAAATATTGTTAATCTTTTGGTTCCCTTTAGCTTTTATTTTAAGAAGATCTTCTTCTTCTCCATAACCTGTATCCCTTCTACTTGGGTTCTCCTAAAGCGTTGTCGTCAGGTCCTTCTGTCCAGGGACCTCAATAATAAGGTCGATTGTTTAAACCTGGTTTTGCCAGTTGTGGGAATTCCTTAATCAACATACACGAACTTGTGTAATATTTACTGCAAAAACAAAAGAAGAAACAAATTGTAATTGAATAGTATAGTCTCTAATATATGATAATTTATTTCCAATGCTAAATAATTGGTTGCATCACACGTACGATAGTCTTCGCAAGGTCTCTAGTGGGTGTGCCGATTTAAATCATTTTAGGCCATACTGCCTTAAGGGCCAATGTTGATAAACATTAGTAATGTTGCGTCATTGACAAATATATTTCTGCTGTGGTGGTCATTAATGTTAATATGAAAACCCAACCAAAGTAGTTACTAAGAAGAATTTCCTAAAGTTTTCACTTCATCCGAACAATGCGATTCGTAAAAGTCATTGTCACATTCAGTATAATGTCTATCGTCAGTTCTTAAAACTGCTTCTAGTCTCATTTGAATGAAGGTCAGTTTTGTGACGACAAATGTTTCTTTGCATATAACATCTGTCCAAGAACCAAGTTCTATTTGCTGCGCATCAAATGACGCTTGTTTATTAAATTATTGATTGGAAAATCCAACGTATATCATGCAATCAATGTCATCATCAACTCCTAATAATTATTAATGCAACAGTTTGATATTCTTTCACGCTAAAAAACGTGAACGGATTTGTCTGAAATTTGGCTAAGGTATCTGGAATAATATTAAAATTTAAAAAATCTGGAATAATATTAAAAAAAAAAAAAATTAAAAATAGTATTCTATCTAGAAATAAAATAATGTAAGCTACGAATACATCTAGAGATGACTTCAGTCGTAACACTGACTCACATACGTGATCTAAAACAAGACAGTGATGGCCATATCGGATGCTTGCTTTACAGTTTATAGCGTGCATAACTCATCAGCCTTCAAAACCAACAAAACAGTTTGTTGGTCGTAGAAACTCATTTTACGTTTCGAGTATGCTAACGGCATAATGTGTACTCAACCGAAATAAAATTTCACGTTCGCGTTTGCTGGTTCATGCCTTTATATATTTAAATTCAAATTATTCTAATTAATATTTGTGTAGGTATAAGTCCTATTTGAGTTTACAAGGTTGCTTTTCATATTTTTGAATGGCCTTATTTTATTTTAATATTTAGGACAACGCGTTCTTATACGCATCGGCAAGGCTTTGAAAAGTGCGCGACTGAATTATTTCAACTTAAACTTACATATTATCTGGAACGTTACCACCTAGCTGTTCTGCGACAAAGAAAACATCATCCCGAAGCTTATCTAGGTGGATAAGATTTAAATCTGGGCGTATAAAGTTTACAGCTCTCTAAGCCGATTTGAATACAACGTGGCGTTGCTAAAGTGGCATAGTTTACTATTCAGATACAATGGTTTTATTAGGATTGAGTAATCGGATAAGTGACCGAAAAAATGTTGTGGTAGTATGCAGTATTTATGCATAAAGATGTTTTTGGGTAAATCTGTTTGTCTCTGATTGATTTTAAAGGGTAATCTAGATTAAAATATTTTTAGCTGGTAAATATCAATAGCGATATCGCAATAACATAAAGCTTTTTTTTTATTATAACAAAATCGGTAACTTTTAAATATATTACAATAATATTGGGCGTGTCAACTTTGAATCGGTATGTTACGAATATCTTCGGTGCGTAGAAAATGAAATTGACCCCAGTCCCCAAGGCGTTTTAGACAAGCGATTTAAATCGGTCAATGCAGCGTCCGCGTCACTTCACTTCAGTTTAATCACAGCACTATCAGGCGTAGCGGTCCGTCTTTTGTTCGTGCTTAATGACTTCGTAACGGGCCACTAGAGCTTTTTGTTCGGATATTTTAGGTTCCGTTAAGTTGTGTAATGCAGACAAGGACGTTTACGTAATACTTATCTTGTATGATATGTGGATTATTTAATAATTCAAGGGATTGCAATGTTGGTACTTCACTGAACCATATGGAGCTTTATGTTTTGAGGCTTGATGTATTTGATTCTAGCTCAATTGGGAGACTGACATAGCTTTTTGTTGTTGTTTTGTTTTTTTAATGCGTAAAATATTTAAACTACTTTCACTTTATTTATTTATTATTATTTATTTAACAGTTTATGTACACGTAAAAATAAACATAAAAACATTTAGTTATATAAATTTTGGTACAAAGGACCTGCTTATCCCATTATGGAATTTCTACCAGCAGTCCTACTACAGGAAAATGCATGGTGTATTGCAATATTAATGTGTACATTTTAAAGACAAACAATAATCATATTAAATTATACATATTATATAACATACATATCGTAAGTATAAAGTAGGTCAATAAATACTTAAATACATACATACTATTTTAAAATACTATACACAACTATAAATAAATATACTATGAAGTACTATATATACCTAATTTAGACAGATGTTACGTATCTAGATTTAAGTAATATTCCTTTATTGCAAAATGAAACAGGTATATTGGAATGCATTGCTTCTTGTTACATTTCACTTTTAAAAACTTTTAAAAAGCATCTGTCTGAATGAAAAAATGAAAGAGCATTATCTTCTTATCTTATCAAGAATGCTGCGGCAGTGGATATGAAATTTTAGACTATAAAGAAATTATGCATTAGGTAGAGTTACGTAAGTTTTTGGATTTCTTCGACAAATACTTAATTATTATATTTTATCGTATTTAAATCTTACACTGGTCAACAGTTGATACACTTAACCATTCATTTATTAACCGATAACATTTTTATAAACTCGCTAATCGAAGTCCATTTGGACCTAATTTTAGGTAAACGGCAACAATTAATTTCACAGAAAGTTTGAATCTTGAAAGGAGCTTTAAAAACAAATAAATAAAAAACAAAAAAAATGGTGTATGGTAAAGCCAGACTAATTCATTTCTTACAATTACCCCGAAGTAGAATTATTATCGTCTAAAATGTTAGTAATGAAATAAAACGTGTTCTCCGATTTGTATTCAATGTGGTTAACATGGAGGACAAACGATGATTTGTAAAACAGTGAGTAAGAGGAAAGTTGTGTGAGTCAGGTTGTAAGTCATTGTGTCAGTCACACGGCTAGTGTCAGCCGGCATCCTGTTGTCCTCACTCGCCTATTTACTAATGGAGCGTTAGAAAAGCAGTGTTTTAAATTATTTAGTCACTTACATGACAGCTGACAAGTGTTTGGTACCTGATTACATTTATCTAATGTGTGTTATTTGTTTGTGTGTGTGTGTGTGTGTGCATGCGCGAAAATAGGTATCTAAGAGTGTATATTGAAATAACTTAATATTAAATATACCGGTATACCGAGCGCGTAACATTAGAGCAGTGATTCTCAACCTTTTTTTTGTTGCGGCACATATTTAACGATTTCAAAATTTGGCAGCACACAAAGAAAAAGATAAAAATTATTTACTTACTACAACACACTGCATAAATAGTTTATGACAAAATTTTTAAATATACGAAATACTACAATAATAACTTTTAAATATTTTTCTTTTTAAATGATATAATTTAATAATATTAGCATTAATATAGGTATATTTGCAAAAAATTGGCGGCACACTTTTGAAATGGCGGCACACAAAAGTGCCGCGGCACATTGGTTGAGAATCACTGCATTAGAGGTTCGAATCCCGCCTATTTACTCTCTCTTACTTTTTATTATTTATTATTATATACTTCTACTCTACTTAAATTTTTAAGCAATATTAAATATATTTCCGTCGTCTAGTACCTGTAAGACAAATCCTTACATTATACTAAGCACAGGACAAGACAGGCTAACGTGAAGTGAAAAATCCACAGAATATTATTATTATACATTAGGTGCGTCATAGTATTAAATAATAATATATCAGTAGATATTATGTTCATATTGTTATTGTACAAGAGATCTATTCTGAAGCTTGAAAGAGTACGTATGTGGGTAGTAATGAATGTATTAAATTTTCACTCAACTGACAGTTATTGCACTACTCAAAAGGCCGAAGCATTATAGAGAGTGATAACGTGAGGTAACGTTTTGGTAAGAAGTAGGGCCACTCTGCACGCCTGCATGCAGTCGAATTGGGCCGGCACGACCGGGGAGGTACCTCTCGCTTACACGAGACCGGCGTAAAGTGCTAGCTGTGCTGTCGCGTTACGTGCGGTGTGTAAGTAGCCGGTGGCCCATGGAGGTGGGAGGAGAGAGGAGGGCAGCGCATCTGTATAGCCTCTATGCGGATGTTTGTGGGCGTCGATAGTCATTAAAATGGCTCCGACTGCTCGTTTGCATCTCCATACCATAAAAAAAAAAAAAGAAACATTTACATCCACTTATACCGATGTTATGTCCTTCATCCCATCCCCCGATGGGCCTCCGACTACTCACGAACGAGTTTACGACGGCATCGATGCTGCATCACGATTTAGCGACTATCGGTGTTCAGTCGCGGTATCGGAAAAAAAATCGGAATCGCGCGTTTTAGCTACTGTTCCGATACTCGATACTCGACTTAGTGGCTTTGGTGTTTTTAAGTGTGCGATGAGGAGCGTCTAGCCGCTGCTTTCAGCTTAAAAAAAGTGAATAAATCGCCGATCATCGATGCTAAAAGTAGCATGTGTGGTGGCTCGTATCTAAAATCAATGTTAAACCTAGTGTTTCTCGTATTACAGCCGCGGTGTACATAGCGGGCGTGGTGGGCGCCATCGGCGTGACGGTCCTGGGCGTGTTCTGTATACTGTCGGTGCTGCAGCTCGCCATGATCTCCTCCAAGGAACGAGTGGCCTTCAAGTACACGCACGTGGTCATGGCCAAGATGGCGTTGGCACTATTGGCAAGTAAGTAACAACTACAACCCCTTAGGGAACTGGCGTCAAGACGTGTTAAGGTGTTCGCACATTATAACGACTCTACGCCGACTCGACTCCTGCTTTTTTTTTTATGGTATGGGGGGAAAACGAGCAGTCGGAGCCATTTTCATGACTACCGACGCCCATAGACATCCATATAGAAACAACACAGATGCGCTGCCTTCCTTTCTCCTTCCACCTCTATAGGCCACCGGCTACTTACACACCTCACGAAACGCGAAAACACATCTGTCACTTCACGCCGGTCTCGTGTAAGCGAGAGGTACCTCCCCGGTCGTGCCGGCCCAATTCGGCTCCATGCAAGCATGCAGCGTGGCACTAGGTACCTCTTACTGAACTCAAAATTCAAATGTAAGCTCTATGTTGTGTTATTTAAAAGTGCACGACGCACGTGCGATGCGTGGCCGAAGCGTTGGCCACTCGTTGTCCACCTATAAGCAAGTTGAACTAAGTTGGCTAATTCACTCTTAAAAAAAAACATAAAATGTAATCTCATTTGAATGCCATACGTCGAGTCGAGTCGTTATAATGCGCTAATAACTTTATTGTTGTATCTACTTTCTTCGAATAAATGTTTTTATAGCTTAAGAGAGCTGAGGAATAGTCAGTGTGTTTCGATGGCTACAGGCGTCCGTACTCATCTGTATAATTGTTATACTACCTCTGCAATGTATGCTTTGCTTTGGCGCTAAATAAAAGATATCTAAAACCAGAAGGGAACAGTTAAAGGCTGTAGATGGTATATCAGCCTCAGTCTCATATCGCGTTGGAGGACCCTACATACTCGGCGTCACAAAATAAACCCACCCGCGGGTCTGTGACAAACACGATAGGGGCGACAGGGGAGGGACGTCTCGCTCACATATTATCGCCGCAAAGTGACTTGTGTGGTGTCATTTTGTGTCGGTTGCACCGGCCGCGGCGGTTCGCGTTTCGTGCAGTTTTGGGCTCCGTTACCTATTGGAGGGGAGCGGGGATAAAAGGCTATATGTACGTTTGTATAACAAATTAATTATACGGCTTTCTATGGGCGTCAGAGCTGATCAATACGCTCTGACTGTTTGTTTGACCGTTTATAATAAATAAATAAATAATACTTTATTGCATGCCAAAAAAAAAATCATACAACGTAAAAACACAGTTATTAAATGCACAATAGGCGGCCTTATCGCTTTATAGCGATATCTTCCAGGCAACCATCACTTGAAAGGTGCAGTTTATATTAAAAAATACAACAAAAAATAAAATACAAAGTATTTTAAAGTCATAATAATGTGTTTCAGCGCTACTGAGTATAGCGGCAGCTGGCCTGTTCGCAGTGCAAGGCGATGACAGGGGCTTCTACTTGACCAGAGGGGAAGCTTTCTATGTCCAGGTAACTGTTTTATACATCGGAACCATTCATCATCACCCGAGGACGCCCACTGCTGGACATAAGCATCTCCCAGACAGAGTGTATAGTCATGAGTCACTTGCATCCACCGGGTCCCGGGGATGTTAAACAAGTCGTTAGCTTCGCAGAATAATCTCTATTCAGGGTTAGTTTTTGGTCACCGGCCAAATTTTCAGATTTGGTTCAGAATCGATAATACATTCGATTTATGAAATAACACAAATAAGAAAAATAATATAAAAAATATTTTTGTCCCATACGAAAATAAATACCGCGTGGGTAACATAATTGATCATTGCCGCCGCGCGCAGCGCGGTGCGGCGGCGGCCACACGCAGTGAATACGAAACACAATCAGCTGTTGAGGTCAACACACACTTCGAGTGCTATTGTGCGTAGGTATATTTACGAACCGTTTCAAATCGATGTTTATGTAACAAAATATTAAGTACAAATAAGACGATAAAACGAACCGAAACGGCTAAACAGATTCTCATGAAATTTTGCGTGCATATCGGGTAGGTCTGAGAATCGGCCAACATCTATTTTTTATCTCGATATTTCCACGAGATCGAATCATACGCGAGTAAAACCGCGAGGCGCAGCAAAGATTGTATAATAATCTAAACAATATTGAGTCACAATGACTTCGTATAGAATAGAGCTAAGCAGAAGAAGAATGACTTAGCGATTCTGTGCGCCTATTGTTACAACATGAAGCAAATTAACCGTAAGCTTGCGCTTGTAAGCTTTCCCGCTTTCAATTTGCTATTAGGCTAGCTCGAATAGTTTGCGGTACATTGTTTATTTAATTGGAATGCGTAAATCATATTTTGCCCTTCAGTCAGTCACTATTCAATTCTTCTGATATTGAAATGTGAAAGTAGAATGCCTATTTTTGTATGGCGGTTGGGCTCTTGCTGCGTCTTAACCAAATTAGTTGCAAAACTTTGCAAATGCACTCAAGATACATAATTCTAAATTGCTGGTATGTAAAATCTGTTTACGGATGACAACTCTACCTGATGACACCTTAAGAAAACATTTTATGTGTTCATCGGTTTTATGTTACAATTTAATCCTAATACCTGATGTCATTGTTTTAGTCCTGTTATACTGAACAACTACAATAAGACTAAAATCCTCAATAAGATCTCTATCTCAGTTTGGACAATATCATATCAATAGACATATATATTTTATCATGGTAAAGACGCAAGATGGAAGAGTCCTTTTTGTCATTCTCCTTTAAGTAAATATGTTATTTTTTCACGTAAAGTTAAGAAACTTATGGCATGAAATTTGATTCTAATTTACGATACACTCTGGGAATAGTATTGTTATTCCTTTTTCCGGAGATCCTTTTCAATATACTATAAGCAAGTATAAACGCAAGGCACAGGAAGCTTATTATAAAAATATAATAAATATTTTTATTATGTAACTGTTGTACATAACACTGGCGCGTAGTAGTGGGGTTGTCAGTACAAATGCAAACCGGCTGATAAGGCCCGGTTTGATCACTCCCCTTTTAACGCTATAATTTATATTTATTATTGTGTACATTTCAGATCGTGTGTATAGTAATAAACTCGGTGTTGTTCATAATGTCGCTGTACGACACGCTGTTCTCGCGACGAGAGGGCGGCGACCCGACAAATCCGCTGGGCGAGCCCGAAGGGACTACCATCAATAATCCAGGGTTTAAAGAAGGCAGAGGTGAGTCTCGTCAATATCAATTACTTATATCCTTCAACATCGTAATCGGCATTTATCCATTGCTGGACGTAGGCATCTTTTAGTATATGCCAAGACGAGCCATTCCGTGCTACTAGTTCACTTGCTTTCCACAGAGTTTGAGCCCATATGGACAAAGCAACTAGGGTTTTTTCATGGAACAGGGGGACAAACGTCGGAGCGTTATGATTACTTTACTACGATTATGCAGTGGAGCATTTAGGCTTACTGCTGCCCTAGGCCCGGTGTGATACGGCGCCCTTTTTACCCGACTATAGCGAAGCAAAAATTATGATGGGTTATGATTTTTGACTGAAAATTTTGGCGCCCCCTTCAATCGTGGCGCCCTAGGTCCGAGCCTCACGGGCCTATGCGTAAATGCGGCACTGCGCCCATGAACATCTGAAAAGAGATTATACAGATGCGTTGCCCTCCTTTCCCCCTTAGTGAGCCACCGAAAACATACCCACCACGACGAAATGCGACAGCACAGCTGCCACTTCACACCGGTAACATGTAACAGGGATACCTCCCCGATCGTACCGGCCTAATTCAGCTGCTATCACGCAAGCAAGGGTATCATAATTTTATCCTTTTCAGAAATGTGCACGAACCTGCTTAAAAATAGTCATATATACCTAACCACTACACTATTTAGTTTTCCTTATTGTGGCATGTGTGTACCTCATATGCCAGAGTAGAAGATACTAGTGACACACCGGAGCTAAAAGTTATTACTTTACGCCAAAACGTGATCCTTTACGCTCGCTCTGTCACACTGATCTCTCTCTGCAATCTAGGACTAACTACCACAGCACGCACTAATCATAAACTCAAATCCCAGGCATATCAATGACGGACGCGTCCGGCAAGCCGTACAGCACAAACGGCCACGGCAGCGTAGCGTCCATGAACACTACAGCGACCACGCTCACAGGCTTGTCGGACGCCAGTACCATCACCCGGTCTCCTCTTCGGTCCTCCCTGAAGAAGCCCCGGCCGAGGGAGGGAGAGCCGGGCGGCATGGGCATACAGAACCCCGGCTACTCGGGGCATTCGCCACCCCTGAACCGCAACGGCAGCCAGAAGAAGGTCCGTATTCAAACACATAGCACTGAAGTGTAATGGTGACACAATTGATGTAATTATGATTACAAAGATGAAAGTCCGCGTTCAAACGCACAGCACTAAAGTGTAGTGTTACATTATTGACAGACAGACAACTTATTTTCGTGAATATTCGGAAGAATTTTCTACCTGAGATGGAACGAGAAAAGACTATTTATATTAAGTCGATCGAATTACGAATAATGCGGCCATCTTCGATAGTAACATTATCACAATTATTTAAGACAATATTATACGATTTCTACCATTTTACTTTTTGTCGGTTTTTACTATATATGAAAAACAAATTAATTGTAGAGGTCTTAATAAATGACGCTGTTATTAAAGAAATTTATATAGTAATTGGCTTAAACCAGATTGATGCTAAAAAGTAACAATAATTAATCCATTATCAATTTCGAATTTTAATGTCGCCTAACGGCAAGAATTAGGAAGTCTAAACCTATCCTGCCCAGGTAAGGTTTAAGTTTATTAGAAAATAAAGCCGCTTAATTTTAAGAAAGTATACAAATATGTCGTGTATTTTAAATCAAGCACATAATATAAGATGTAAGAAATTCATTAACAATTTTAGTGAAACTTGATTTGTAGACTCCACTGAACCCATTATATAACCGGATAATAATAATTAGTCCGTGTTGATTAGTAAAATATTTACTATTTTCATCTTTATTTTTTTAATTTGTAGAGGATATGGCCACCAAAGCCTTTAAGACATCTCATAATCTCATTATCTTACAAATAGTAGTTTAAGTAAGGACGTTTTAATTATGTGGACCGAAATATTACATTTCTATATACAATTATTATATTAAGGTTTATTATTTTTAGATCACTTTATGTATATTTTGTTTTTATGTACACATTGTACATAATTTAAATGCACAAAGTGTATTATATATAAGCAAAAATGGACTTGTTAAGCACATTTTAATACTAGTTGCAATATAGGATAGAATTTATATCTTAAATGCCATAAATTACCATATTCTATAATATAATTGGTAACTACTTTAAAAATGTATAATGATGGCATAACAGGGGACGACATTTATGACACTTAGATACATTTAAATGCCCAATTTTATCAACGAAAAAAAAATAATTAAATATTGACTAATTAATTATTTAAAAAAAATATTTAATTATCACGTGTCTTTCTACTTCCAACATAATCAGTAATAAAATTCTATCAAATGTATCTATCTGATAATATTATGTTTGCATCAACTAGTATTCAGTATTGATACTGGTTTAAGGGTCATAAATGCCTTCATAGTTGCCTCTCGGCCAATAGGGAATATGCGTATGATTTAAATAATGATAATTTTTTTTATATGTAAAGTCTTTTCCTGTAGATGTGCGTACGTATTAATATTTTTTTGTATAATTTTGTTTTCAATCAGAAAATAATTATTGAAAAGTGCAAAAATTATGCGGGAAGATTGAATTAGGTGAAACGCACGCCATTGGTCGGAACGAATTGTGACGTCAAAGTTCGTAAATAACATAATAATTGTTCACGAGCATTGGAGCATTGCCATTGGTGGTTGTTATGATGCGTGACGTCATGTCAGCGCGGCAAAATGGCGATCGTTTAAAAAGCTGTTATCGGCCTACTAATTTGAAACATTTTTTTTGAACTTAATATTGTTTTTTCAGCGCTGATATTTTATTTACATTAATGTAATTATGTAAATTATCATTTAAAAATATAAAAAAAATACATGCATATTCCCTATTCTACTTTTTATAATTTAATATAGATTTTACATTACACCTACTTAGTAGTTGATAGTGCCTATAATTTTGGTGTTAACATATGAAAATAAATACACTTAATTTATAAACACATATTTCAGATCTGATGTATACGGATGAGTTTAAAACTACTATAATTACTACAAGTGTCTAGGGCCAACCAGGCATATATCAAATACACAAACAGCCCTATAGTAGAATGTGGTAAATTATTGATTTTCTAGTGTAAATATTTAGAAAAATACCCACCAGGTTTATTATGGAGACCATCACATTTTTTAGAATTAAATATGGCAAGGCGATAAGTGTACTGTATTAATAATTTTGTGCCTTGGCATCTGATTGATGTGCCTTGTTTCTCTGTCCTCTTAGTGTTAATAGCGTTACTACAGTAGCAGTCTTAGTAATATTTCTGTTACATATTGTTGAGTTGCCACAAAAATATTGAACAGTTATTGTTATGGTTGAATTGACAATAATAAATATAAAAAAATATCAATTGATTTTATAATGAGAGTAAAAACTTGGGGTGGCATTTTTGAAATATGAATGCCTAATCATACTGCATACATAGTGGACAAGGTATTAATTGTTATAATCGTATAGTAACGTTATTAATAACTACTTAATATTTCGTATCATAATTTATTTAATTATTTTCGATCCGTCCAAATTCTGGTCTTAATTATAATAAATACATTATATTTACAATTTATAACAAATGTCAATAAAGTAAGATGTTAGATTACTATTATTACATATTTTGTTATTGTCATTAGAAATTATATATTGAAATTGATTTGCCTAGCAAAATACATGTAAGTTGTTGATTGATATTGAGAATGTTAGATTACTTTCATTATTTTTACCTGTAGTATGTAATGAAATTAAAACATTTCATTTATAGAAAAGAATTTATATATACATGCCGATAAAATTAATTATTATTTTAATAAGTCATTATGGAAATAATTATTTGTTTTTGTAACAAATCTCCGTCCAATGTTTTTATTCCTAGAACTTGTATGTTTTATTAAATATTAATTTTGTGGTATATTAAATGAGAAATTATTTGTGTTTAATTTGTCAAGTGATTTATAAGGTGTATATCCTGAAATACAAATCACATCCTTGCATCAATATTCACTATTTTAATAAAGTGTTACTACACAGAGCTAACCATATTATTATTATTTTTGAAGAACTGTCTGATCTGACTGAAATTTCGCGAAAAAAAAGATTTTATTAAAAAAAAATGTCTATGGTTGCGACATTTTGGGTTATACGGTAGAACTACGATAATTAAATACCACATCAAGGAACAAAGGGACGACGAACTATCGATGATACCGTATTATATATGCTACGAGCGGTTGTGCGACATTGGAGCGAATATACTTATGTATTGTGCATTATATAACAGTCGTCATCACCAACATCAGCCATTCCACTGCTTATTGATAGATACAATTTTCTGCGAATTAACATCAAGATGACCAATCTCTTTCTTGCCATTTACATTCGCAATAACTCGATTCAGTAGGTATGTATGAAAAAAAAAATATAAAAAAATAAAATGCAAGATCAAGACTAGCCCAACTCATACGAAATGTAGGATGTTATCTACGAGTAAACTACGAATTATAGAAGTCTCTAAACCACTACTAGAGAAAAAGCTAAGTTATTTTTCACTATTTTTTTTTTTTGTTCAGCCTATGTTGTCCCACTGGTGAGCAAAGGCCTCCCCCAAACTTCGCCAACCATCCCGGTCTTTTGACTTCTCCCACCAGCTTTTGTCGAAGGCATCAAGGTCGTCCCGCCAACGTTTCCTCGGCCGTCCTCTGCGTCTCGCTCCGTCCGGGGCCCACTGAGATGTTGTGTGGGCCCACTTCTCGGCGTTCATCCTCGACACATGACCAGCCCACTCCCACTTCAGCCGGGCGGGCGGTCTTGATGCCGACCGTATTTATTTAAGGAACGAAAATTAAGAATTAATAATTATAAGAGACTAGCTGTACCTGCGTGCGTATCTGTCGAAAATTGGTCGTTCTAACTCGGAACCTTCGTGGGCTCTTGCACAACAACTTTACTAAAGATCATCATATGATCAAATGTACAGTTTACGATTGTATAAAGAACACGGACAAACGTTCATTTTTAGGGTTCCGTAGCCAAATTGCAAAAAACGGAACCCTTATAGATTCGTCATGTCTGTCTGTCTGTCCGTCCGTATATCACGTCATGTTGTACATGAAACGGCTTTTTTTTTCGATATAGGAGGGCGAACGAGCAGCCGGAGGCATTTTCATGATTACCGACGCCCACAAACATCCGCATAGAGGCTATATAGATGCGCTGCCCTCCTTTCTCCTCCCACCTCCATGGGCCACCGGCTACTTACACACCGCACGAAACGCGACAGCACACAACTGTCACATTACGCCAGTCTCGAGTAAGCGAGAGGTACCCCCCGGTCGTGCCGGCCCAATTCGACTGCATGCAAGCATGCAGTGTGGTACTACCTCTTACCCAAGCTACGTACATGTCGCAGTTGGAACTTTGTAATTCGATGTATTCTATGAACTGCTATTCTAATTTTGATTAAAAAATAAAGGGGGCACTCCATACATAGAACTGAATCTATTTTTTTTTCTAATTAGATTTTTATTTAAAATATTGAAAACTATTTACTTAAGCTAACACACATTTTATGTTACTTATACTGTCTTACTAAAACATCTTTTACTGGTTTAGTGTTACTTGGATATTTCCAAGTACCTATAGGTTTAAATTTTAATCTCATTGCCCAACACGAACTCATCAGATCGGGATTGTCCCGATATTTCGAGTAGTGTTCCGAGTCCCGAGAAAAGATGTCTCCGACAAAACAGCTACTTAAAACGATTTTAGACCTCTATCAGAAAGAAATAGGAATAATATTTTTTTGTCGAATTTTAGTAAGAGGTAGTGTCACATTGCATGCTGGCATGCAGCCGAATTGGACCGGCACGACCGGGGAGGCACCTCTCACTACATCTACATCGACGTAAAGTGCCAGCTGTGCTGTCGCGCTTCATGTGGTGTGTAAGTAGCCGGTGGCCCATAGTGGTGGGAGGAGAAAGGAGAGCAGCGCATCTTTATAGCCTCTATGCGGATGTCTATGTGCGGCGGTAGTCATGAAAATATCTCCGACTACTCGTTTGCGGGGGGCAAACCATAAAAAAATAACATCTTTTTTTTATTTTTGTCCAGATGTTTTAGTAACCCCACTTGGCAACTACTCCTATCGCATAGGACCAAATAAAATAGATATTATTTCTGTTTTCTCTATATTGAGTTTCTACATAAAATTGTACCAAAACAAATCACTATAATTTAAGGTATTTACAATTTTTACCAAATTCAATAGTTTCTAATCTTGAAGACAAATTTTACGTCAAATTTACGTTCTCAATACCTCCTGAATTGTTTTCTAAACTTTTCATAATGATAATCATCAGTTGCTCTTTCTCCTTTAGCTTTCTTCACTATTTTGTCTACACTTTCATCGATAACACTAGTCTCTTTCTTTACTTCAACTTTTTCCCCTTTCCTTTTCTTTGCATTGTTGTCAATATTAAATCTATTATGTTGTACAAAATTTACTGCCATATTTGTGGGAACAAACTGTGATGGTCCATCTTTTTTATTTTGCCTTTCCCATAATAATTTCATTTTGGCTTCTTCTGTAGCTTCTATATTTTTGATCTTTGCGTCAATACCTAGGTCTACCTCGGGAATTCCACTCAGCATTTGATTCGATAACATTTCCTCAGATCTATGAGCAGAAGATATCCTTAAATGTTCAGGTAAAGATAATAATGCTGCTTCTTCTGGAGCCAAGTATTTTAATGAGTCATCTTCTGGATTTGTTGTATCCTGATTGCTGCCCTCTGTAAATAATAATAAGAATGTTTGGATGTTGTGAAGGACAAAAGAAGAGCCCAGTGAAGAAAAGAAATAAAATATCAATTGCTGCACAGAGAAGTAATATTTGAGCTAATTATTCTAATTGGAACAATTTTATTTTTTATAAGAACTTAATTATTAATATAATAATAATAATTCTCATGTACCCAAATGTGATGCGCATATGAATTGTGAATTGTTGTGAATTTATTATTCAATTTTAATCATCTTTGCTTCTTTATATTGATAGTGAGTTTGACAACTAGATGCAAATATTTAATTGTCACTCACTGAAGGAAGAAAAGCAACAGAGGCTCAGAAAAAAGTTTCCAATATAAAAATGCTGTATATAATGCCGTAAGAATGCCGTAGACATTGTATTCTCTGTCTATGTATAATGCTTATTATCACTTTGATTAAACAGGGAAATTTCTTGAACACTGGCCAAATTTTCATGGTTGGTTCAGAATCAATTATACATTCGATTTATGAAATAAAAAATAGTAAAAAAATAATTATATACAATTACTTTGTCCCATGTTGTAAAACATGTTTATTGGTCACCATGTGCATCACACTCGCGACTCACGGTAGGCCGACGTCACTGACCTTGAAGTCGACACATTTCGTGTAAGAATAACAATTCGATGTATTTTGAAGGACCATTTCAAATCGATTTTTATTTATTAAAATATTACAATTAGACGATAAAATTTAAAACAGACTCTTGAAATTATGTCTACTTCCTTATTTTAAAATTTAGCCGGTGACCAAAAACTAACCCTGTATACATGTCTAGATACCATCAACCACAAGTAAGCACCGTAAAAAATATCTACTATATATGGTAGATAAGCTCTTCGCTTAAGTCAGTGTCATATAGAACGTAAAGCGATTATAAGCACTCAATAAAAAAACATGCCGGTTTGTTCTGTTCAACTGTGTCACAACCATGCACGAAAATCTAATAACAAAAAGAAGATCACATTCCACTGGTAAGTTTTTATATTTACGTATTGTTAACGAATTTTAATTTCACAATTTACTAGTACGGTATTGTCACTAGAAAAGTAGGGTAATTTTCCAAAATTAAAGGTAAGTTTTTTTAATTATAGAGCAGTGGACTTTGCACACGATGTTATTCTATCCCCGTGCTAACTACCGTAAGGACTTGTATTACAGGTACTAGACAACGGAAATATATTTAAAATGTTTTATATATTTAAAATTTTTATTATAGAAAAATACATAAAATACATAGATAAATATTAATGACAAAGGCGGGATTCAAATCCGTGACCCCTGTCATAACATGCTCCACTTATCTGAGCCCTGCACCACTGCTCCAGCCTGGTGTCAGATATAAGATTAGATAAAGCACAAATCCTGAGACGAACTTCTTCCATGGATTCACCGTGCGGGTGCCGGGTCCATCGTGTGGCAGAGGAAGTAACCCCGAGTAGCCCCGGGACTTGTGATTCCGGGTGTAGGTTT
>LUGF01019214.1:157757-194469 GCA_001625245.1 Calycopis cecrops | reverse complement strand
AAAAAAAAAAAAAAAAAAAAAAAGCTGATGCCATAATTGTTTTATTGAATACAGGAGTCAGGATGATCGGACCATCGGTAAATAAAAACGATATTCAATCCATTCAGACAATTCATTGTAGATTTCCATTTTATTAGACAATTTTGGATTAACATGGACTTTTAGAGGAGGGAGTTTGTCTTCAAAGGACCCTTCAAAACAAGATAAAGTGGTGGATGGAATATGAATATGCAAGTTCTAAAGGAGTTTAATCAAAATCAAAATATTTTTATTCAAAATAGAATTTGAAAAATTGCTTTTTGAACGTCAAAAATTTTCATCTACCACCGGTTCAACCCTTTGTTTTATGCTGTTGATATCCCTTTACACGCACACATTGACGGTTTTAAAACAATCTGTACATAATCATCACGCACACAAATGAGACGTTTTCTTTGCGATGTTTATTTGATGCTCCATCTAGACATGTATATAATCAAAGGCTCATCATTACTCGTTATTATTTACTTTCATTATAATTGTAATTTTCATTATAATAATAATGTACTGTGCTAAATGTTGTACGATATATAGGGGTTTTTTGTTAATGTCAAAAGTGAATAATTGAAGTAATTTAATTTAATTAATTAGTCATTAGGATTGTTTATTCGTAAATGTAGCAATTTTTTTTTATGTAATTAAGTATTAATTATTGTTAACGCAAAAGCGTTTAAAAAATTATAAACTAGTCAAAGGACGCCACGCAGTAGAAGACGACAAATATGTTACTTCAATGTCAGCTGTCAGTGTCACTCAGTTGTCAATATTACGTCCAATGGAGACAGACTAGCCACTCAACCCAGAAAACAATAACAAACATTTGAGAATACATTAATATTTTATGCTCTTTGAAGTTTGACCTAAGATAAGAAAGTAGAGAACGGACTAAGAAAGGTTGCAAAAGCCATTAGTAATGGTTACAAGATTATTGAGTGTGTAATTGGTAGGTATAAATTTATAAAAGCTCACATAGAGCTAATAAAGACTTAACTTTTTGTGTACAACATTAAAGTTTACGTTATAGAAAGTATTAAGTATAGGTGGCTAAGTAATTCTGTGCAATGGCAAACATACAGCTTCTGCAATCGCCTCCGCCCAAACTGGAAGACATTCAGAGAAAGGTATTTAGTATTGGCGCCACTGAATTTTTATGGAAGCTACATAACGAGTTCGATACCAAAATAGACCAATTGTATAAGAAACGATTAAAAACTACTCTGGCTTTGAAAAATAAACTAGATTTCAAAAAATCTCCAGAGTCTGATGATAAATCATGGACAGTTGGGTCATTGCCATTGCGACTCCAGTATGTATATTATTATAACCTTTTAAGACTATCATACATTCCATTTCATATTATATAGTCAATGCATTTCAAATCACTATATTTTTTTGATACATTATATAGCTATACTCCATGCTACTGAAGAATATAATAAAAAAATAATAATTTTTGAAAATTTGAGATATGAGGAATTGAAGGGTTTATCATCTATTATTTTATCACACGAAATCATGATTTTATCTTTTCTGCATTAATACAAAAATTAATATACTTCTATTATTTTTCCATTGTTATACTCGTACCACGCTAAACTTAACTAGTTTTTTATAATCTAAATTATTTTTTTACTTTATACTGTGAAAGCAAAGCAAGCTTTATGAGTTAGTTGAATGACGAGACTAGGTTTGGGGTTAAACGAAGGAGCGACGCCCACTCCACCGCCTATGCTCTTTATGTTATTTTAGGTAGCACTCTATATCTGTGCTATATCTGTACATTTGTTTCTATGTAAAAGATTAATCAACATACTAACAACATACAACATACATTTAAATCTTTTATTAGTTGTGTGTGTAAATAACACTAATTATATTTAGTCATATATTATAGCAATCGTCACCTGGACTTAGGAGATGTGTCGCCATCAAATGCAGCACATTTTACAGCAGCGCTCAATGCTGATGTGCAAGGAGTACAGGTGGACTTTGATGACGGGCACTGCCCTACATGGAGGAATCAATTATTAGCATTTAATAATATTAATCTTGCTGTAAATGGCAAATTGATAGGGGCACCTTCTAATATAAAAACATGTCCTGTATTAATGCTAAGACCAAGGGCATGGAATATGTTGGATCATGACATTTTGGTAAGAGCTTTTTGAAGGTAGTTTATTGTTTTTGGTAAAAAGTTTTGCTGCTTAATTCTCCCGGTACCGACCACGTGTTTGCTGCCTGTTTTTGAAGCGTCAATGTACGTCCGCGGTAACGGAAAGGTTAAATTAGTACAATTTTCAATAAAAATTAATTAGACATTGTCAAAATTTTAAAATTTTGTCCCATTGGGAGTTATATCCCTTCTACCTATCTTCCAATATATTTTATTTAGAACATTCAAAATAAAAGAAACATCCACTTTTTTTCTAGATAAATGGAAAAGAAGCAATTGGTCCACTTGTTGATTTTGGCATCCTTATGTATCATAATGCACAAAAATTACATGAAGCCCACAGTGGACCGTATTTCTATTTATCAAAACTTGAAGGAGCATCCGAAGCAGAATTATGGAATGAGATTTTTGTGTGGGCACAAAAGGAACTTGCATTACCGCACAGCACAATAAAAGCATGTGTTCTTATTGAGAATATTATATCAACATTTGAAATGGAAGAAATTTTATTTGCTTTAAAGGATCATTGCATGGGCTTGAATTGTGGAATATGGGACTACTGTGCATCCATTATATCTAAATTTGGTAAGTAGTTACTGATTTTTATAAGAATAGAACTATAGAACATGAAATACTGGTTGAATTATAATTACTTGTTATATATTTATTTTGGCTCTCATATATTTGGTGTACTATGTATATATTTATAAGTCATAAAGCAGCAACTGCAAATTAAAATATATATTTTTGTGATATTAATTTACATCTCAAAAGAAAAAACAAAAATTTTTTGATAATATACCGCGCTTCACTTCTCTGATGAATTGTAGGTGAACATAAAGAGTTCTTATTACCTGATAGGAATAAATATGTCAATATGGATAAGAAATTTCTTAAGAGCTACATGAAGTTAGTTATAAAGACATGCCATTCGCGAGGAGCCCTGGCTACCGGAGGTATGGCAGCTGCAATGTTGAAGCCAGGCTCAAATGGACATGATGAGAAGTAAGTTTTCAAACAAAACTATATTTAATATATGATATCTTAATATATATATCATACAGCTAAAGAGGATCGAAATTTTTAACAGTGAATATTTATATTAAAATATAGTTTGATTGATAGAACAGGACAGGACAGGACACAGAAGTGGCAGTGGGCCGGTCGTATCTGTCGGAACCGATGATCGTTGAGGTTGACTGATTCAATAGTGACCGAGTACAGGCCAACGTAATGTAGGAATCCCTGTGACTAGATGGAGTGATGACATACGCAATGCTGTGGGCAGGAAGTGGGAAAGGTTAGCCGAAGATCGACGCAAGTGGCTTGCTATGGGAGAGGCCTATGTCCACCAGTGGACTGCAATAGGCTGATGATGATGATAGTTGATTGGTGATACTTAGAATCAATGACAGAACTTATTTTAGAATGTTTGTTGGATTATTTGATCTCGCGAAATGTAATCTGAACAGATTTTGATGCAAATTTCCTAATCAGTCTAGAAAATCCTAAATGCGGGTTGTAATTTTGCGTGAGGGCATTAATGTAGATTTTGGAAGGGAACATATTTAATAAAATTGACATTTGAAAATGTTTACACAAAAGTCAAAACATAATGAATTTTTACAGGTCATTGGAGACGGTAAATAAAGTTTTGGAAAGTAAAATGAAGGAAATAAACGAAGGTATCGACGGTTTCATGGTTTACGACACGCGGCTCGTGCCATATGTTAACGAGGTGGGAGCGGAGGACATTTTATATAATAGATATAAGCAAACGAATAATTGGACCCTTTTGACTACTGGCGCCCATAGATATCTGCACAATTAATGCACAGGCAACAAATGTGCGCAGTCCTTTCCTTTTCCTCTCCTTTGGGTCATCGTCCACTCGAATGCGTTAGCATAGCTATCACTTCACAGTGGTATCATGTTAGCGAGAGGTACCTCCGCTGCCGTAACGGCCCAATTCCGCTGTTATGTAGCAAATATGCTTATACTAATGATTAAGAAACAATAGTAACTGTGATTTAGGTAAATGGCATGCTGACAACGTGGCAGGCGAATTTGGACAGTCATCTCCCGGGAATCTCCCAGAGATTCCTTTCGGTTACATAATATATACCACCTTAATGATTATACTGTCCATTGGAGGAGTAGGGTAAAGACTTCTGAGAAATCTTTACCCCATTATCGCAACGACGTCTTGTGCATTTTTATGGGCGTCGGAAGAAACGATAAATTCGTACCTACTGATCGTTTACACTAAAAGTTCCGTAGCCGATGTGATGCGAGGCAGAGGCCGAGTTTGGCCGCGTTGGAGAAACCAATAAAACGACCATGATGTTATAAATTTTCCGTTGCATTCAATTTCTGTGTTCGCTTGGAGATAATTATTTCCCGTGTTAAGGCTTAATTGTTACCTTGAAATATATTTTTTGTCGAGTCCTTTCAAACAGCTAGCAACAAGTTTATATTTTACCAGCCGCACTGCATTCTTTTATCGATAGGCAGTGCTGTGGTACATAGCAGCTGAATTGGAAAAGAACCAGGTCCCTCCCATTCGAGTCGGCCCTCGCTCACGTGATAAAATGATGAACGATCGCTGAAAAGATATGTTGTAGAGGCTCGTGCAGTTTGGAAGTAATCTAGAGTGGAAAAGGACGGTAACGCAACTACATAACAATAATGTGGATGACCGAGGCCGACGGTAGCATAGATTTAGAATTGTTCTCACTACGTGAAAGATGTACAAAGCGTGGGAGCGAGACATTCAAATTAAGTTCCAATCAGCGGAAAAGAAAAGAGACAGTAGATGAAGTACATATGAGACCATTATTTTATCGAGCATGAGGCCACAGCGACCCGCTTAATCAAAGTCATATATGTATTTTTGTAGTAATTCTGATATTTGTCAAATATTTTTTTGTCTCTCCTCTGTTCAGACATTGTGTATCTTGTAAATTCTAAATCTATGGTCGGTAGGCTGACTGACGTCACCAAAGGATTCGACTTCGCGTTTGTCTTTTATAACATAAGAAAATAATCCGCCCGTTCCGGAATCGCTGGATCATAAGATGAAACCCTTTTTCCTATTTTACACGATATTCTGATGTTATTCTTTACATTTATATTGCAATGCAAATTACGTTTCAGCTTTGGAAGAAAAGCAGCTCAACGCCGAATCAAATTCATAGAATATTGGACTTTGAGGCGTCCGCGCAGGATCTACTGTCGATCCCCAGCGGCGGCGTCACGCTCCAAGGTCTGAAGCACAATGTCGCGGTGACGATACTTTTCATCTACCACTGGCTGGCCGGCATCGGTCACTTTTTCTACAGAGGCAGCGTTGAAGATTCCGCGACGGCCGAAATATCAAGGGCACAGATTTGGCAATGGATTAGATTTGCTGTGAGTATTAAATTTTAATGCTTGCTGTTCCTGGTGCGAAATATTTGAAATATAAATATTTAAGTAAGATATGGAATTCGGTGAATTTGGATTGAATTAAAATTGAACATCTTCGCAATTATCATCTCTTGGAATTTGCTTGTTTGGTACCGTTTGAACCGAATAGCTCAAAGATAAATTTGGTTGAAGAATGTCAATTCTTTGCCATGATTGTTATTTTCATACTTACTTTGTACTACTACAGACTAGGCATTTGAACGCCCGAAGAATACCAAACCAGATCAAAGACCGATAATTTAAATTTATAGTCGTGACGTTTTCAGATACCTCTAGAAGACGACCAGCGACAAGTCACGGCGAGCCTCGTTGACAAACTGGCGGAAAACTTCGCGACGTACGCCCACAAGAACTTATGTCGCTCCAACGCGGAGCGCAAGCGTCTCACCGCTGCCAAGTACATGAGCTTGGAGATCTTCCTGGCGAGGAGACCTCCAGAGTTCATTACCAGCTATCTGAACGACAATCACAAGTTCAGGACCCTGCACAGCAAGGCCCTAGCGAGCAATCTTTGACATGGTTCTTGATTTCATGGTAATTTCTATCAGGTTCTATTGCATCTGATCTAAAACTTTTCGTTTATTGTAATGATTCCTAAGCATAATATACCAAAGTTGCTAAATAAGGTGCTATTTTTCGATAGGTTTTCAGTTTCCATCATCATTTTGATCATTGTAATAAGGCTCAACTCACACACACATGAAAGAGCGGCGAAGGGTAGCGATTCCCGCGACTGCTCGAGAACTCGCTGGAATGCTCTCGAGAAGTCGCTGGTAATGAATATAAAGTTAAAATTCATATTACACTGAAAGTTCTCTCCGCTTTGCTGCTCTTTCGGTGTGAGTTGAGCCTAACACTGATTTTAAGCAATTTTATAAATAAGGTGCTATTTTTAATAGGTTTTCAGTTTTCTATCAGCGTTACTTTTAACATTCCTAAACATATAGGTACAAAAGTTTATTAATTAGGTGCTATTTTTACCCCGCTGCAAAGGAAGGATTTTTTTTCTTTTTTACTCTGTGTAAATCGCAATGTTTGACAGGTCTTCAGTTTTCCACCAGGTGTTACTATTAACATTCCTAAGCATAATATACCAAATGTTAATTTATAATATAATATAAGGGCTATTTAAAAAAAATATATATTTGAAGGCTTTCCTGAATGTTACTAACATATATTAGGGACGAGTTTGTGATATATCAGACCAAGGTTGAATAGAAATAGGAAATATAGGCTAATGATAAAGAAATATTTTTGTAACATATTTTGTATATGTATTTTTGTCTTATACATATAATAGAAACAAACATTGTCCATATCCGTAATAAAGGCTCAACTGTACTTTATGCGCCGTATAAATCCTATCTCACTAACGAGCCAAAGAGAAACTGTTTTACAACTTAGTTAAGTATTAGGAAGGCTGACAAAATAATCAATTACCAAGATTTTTGATTACAAAAAAATATTCAAGGTAACTTGAATTCTTAGCAAGTCAATTTACAATCCACTACTGTTTTAAAAAGAACTTTATTTTTAAAACACTATTGTAATCTTTTGTATACAAATTGCAAGAGCAATAATTTAGTTTAAGATTCTTTTTTTAAATGAAGTTATCTACAATACGTACTGCATTAGTACGTGAATTGCAGAGATACCAAGTTCCCATTCTTCATCTGTTTACATGTGTGAGGATTAAGTAAAATAGAAATGTTAAAGTGACGGGTTCTCGTTAATGGATGGTACTCCAATTTGATTGTTAAAGTTAAACGCAATTTTAGATGAAATGTACAAATTTAAATTTTTAATTTATAATATTTTATTTAGAGACATGCCGCAATTGTTTCTTCCGAGCCATAATATGTGTTTCTATCGATATATTTCCAACAAAGCCTATAAAAAATAAATAGCCAAAAAAAATAACCAAATGTTTAAGATAGTTAATATTCTTTTATGTATATTATATAATATTATATTGTTAATATTTACATTGTTACATTAAAATAAAACTCATTGAGAAAAATATTGTTTGTATTTATTTATAATAATGCAATCAGAAACATAATATTTTATAACAATAATTTTATTTACATATTTAATCTTTGTGCAAAACACACAAATTATGTCTAATGGTAAGTAAACTATACCAATGTCATTATATGCTTACAAGCTGCATCTGTAAATTGTGGTTTCGATTCCCAGCATGTATGCTATATAAATCATAATAAAAGTACAGATTATCATTTATATAACTATAAGCTACTGCCAAAAATAATTGCATTAGAATGACACATATCCTGTTATTTGTTTTAGATGGCCCAATCATTAGTAAGACAGAATGTGTCGGAGAATGAAAAAGTCACAGTCAAAGTCAGTCAGCTGGTTGTACCATGTGACCATGACTGGCAGAACCGTGACTCCTGGATAGACCAATGTCCAGATGTTCTGCTGATGATGTTCATGATATGCTAAATTATCATCCGTATGTATATAATCACATAATATATTGGAATTACCAATTGTGTTGTTGGTAATTTACTTCTATACAAACAGATCTCTCTACATATAGCTGTGAAAGTCACTTTCACCTAAGCTTACTGGCTAAATAATGCTTGATTTAGTTTTAAAATTATGATTTTATGAAAGTCATACAACAATGGGATATACTTGCGGCAAACATTTTTTTATTGTGATGTTTTTTTTTGTGTTTATAATAAAGGATATTGATAATTGTGCTTTAGAAAATTATTATTGTTAAGCTAATATTATAATAGAAAATGTTAAAACTCTTTGCAAAATGACTTATAATAACACATACATTTTATGTTCAAAAACATTTATTCAGCATTGCATCTAGCATGTGCTATAAGCTTTTAAGGAACAGACACAAGCCCTATAAAAATGCGCATGTTGTTGGCCCCTACACTTATACCATTTAAAACAATGATAAATAAGTACCTTCTTATATTTGTATTATTTGAAAATATTAATAATCCATGCCAATTAATGACCCATCAGATTCTGGATGTTAACTTTAAATTTAACTAACGCTGAAGATTTAAAGATTTTAGAAGATTAACATTTTGAAAAATGGATTTTATATGGAAAGCCCGAATTTATCAATATACATTAAATAAATAACTCTGTTGTATATTGAACTCTCAAATATTCATGAATGGTAACACTGTGCTACGAGACTGAACATCTTGAGTTTTGTTCCCCACCAACACGCTGACGAGTGAGGGCCCGAGCAAAGTTGGTGTCTCTTGCTGGTATGCTCGAATTTTGATCTTGCATGGAAAGTGCTAATGCATGAGCTAGCGCCTCATCTTCAGTCTGAAATTAAAAACAATTAAATTGTACTATTTGTTTTTAAGGTTGTGTATCACAAAAGCACTAATTTAATCCTTATTAGGATCTCTTTGTTGTCAGTCTGTCTATAGATCTGTTAAGGAAACCTAAAGGTTACTTCCCTTGGGTTTGTCAACTTTTAAAAGTATCATGCTTGATCCACCTGTAGGTGTGGAACCCTTAGTGTGCAACTCATTTGGCTCACTTTTTTACCATTTTGGAACATTAATTTCTTAGAATGTATTAGATTCGAATATTGTGGTAAGACTAACAGGGCCCAGAGGTTTGTCCATAACATCTATCACAAGGGAAGTATTCATTTTTTAGAATCAACAGTATTTCTGCTATTTTAGATTGTAGTCTATGAACAAAATTTCATGCAGATCAATTTCAAGTATTAGTAAGAGATGAGAGAGAGACTGCCACTCTGCAGGCACGACCGGAGAGGTACCTCTCACTTACCGTGACAGCTGAGCTCTTGCGTTTCGTGCTACGAGTAGTGGCCCATGGAGGGGGAAGGAGAAAGGACTGCAGTGCATCTGTATAACCTCTATGTGGATATACACTGGTGGACATATTTAGCGGAACGCAAAAAAAAGACTGTAAGATCATATGAAAACACATTTTTGTTGTACAATACATTTGATTATTATTCTGAATTAATGAAATTAAACATTTTTGAACATAAAAAATCACAAAATTAAAGCGAAAGAAACGAAATTAAAGACAATAAGGTCAGTGACTTAATTCTGAAGAGTTTTGACCTAACACAATGAAAACTAAAGAAAAGTTAATATTGTCCAAATGACTGGTTTTTTCGCGATGGGTGATACAATCAGTATTTAGTGTTGCCACCTCTTGCTGTTAAACTGCCTGCATGCGTCTGGGCATGCTCTGTATTAAATTGTCTTTGTTTATTATTGTCTACTTTGTTTAATTTGTCTTCCCAGTTTGTGCCAAACATGTTCTATTGGATTTAGGTCTGGCGAGCGTGTCGGCCACCCCAAAACCTGGATTCCGACCTCATTAAGATATTCCGAAACTAATGCCACAATGTGAGGTCGAGCGTTGTCATGCATTAGAAGAAAATTGTCTCCAATGAAAGGGGCAAAAGGCATCACAATCTGCTCTAAAATGTCGGTTACGTATCTTGCCGCAGTCAGGGAGCCGTTTTCTACGAGGTGTAGCTCCGTGCGTGCTCCTAAGCAAATACCGCCCCATTACCATTACTGACCCTCCACCGTACGGCTCTCTCCCAATAATGTTACACTGAGCGTATCTTTCTCCGGGTCGTCGCCATACTTTGGTCCTTCCATCATCTGGTTTGAGACATAATCTGGACTCATCACTAAAAAGAACTTTTCCCCAAGCGTCATTATTCCAATTTAGGTGGAAACGAGCAAAGCTGGCCCGAGCCACTCAATGACCTGCGGTGAACTGTGGACCTCTGGCAGGCAAGTACGCGCCTATACCAGCTGCCTTCAGTCTTCTTCTGACGGTTTTGGTACTAATTATCACTTGTCGAACTTCCTGCAGCTGGTTTCGTACCTCAGAAGAAGTCAAGGTACGGTTTCTGAGAACACTGCTGACAATAAATCTATCGTCTCTCTCTCCTGTTACTCTTTTGCGACCTTGTCCTTTACGCCTGGTATACTCTCCAGTCTGCCGGTATCGTTTAACATTGCGGAAAATCACAGACTTGGAAACATGTAATGTTTGAGCCACTTCATTGTAAGTGTAACCATTTTCAATAAAAGTTACAGCTTTAGAAACCAGAGCAACGCTGAGTTCACTTCACTCAATAATGACAATTTTTCGTCAAAAAAACAACAGAAATAAAGTTTTTGTTAAAAACAACAAAAGACGACGAAAATTCCATACACTACGTGTCTCAGAAATTAGCAGATAAACAAAAAAAAACAAATGAAATTTAAAATAGAAATATTTTTAAAATCATCTTTTTTTTTAATACATAATATTGGTATAGTGGCCAGTACGAAAATATGAAAATATTTTCCGTTATTCAACCTTTTTTTGCGTTCCCCTAAATATGTCCATGAGTGTATATGGGCGTCGGTAGTCACAAAAATGACTCCGCTCAAGTTTTGCTAATTGCAAAACTTACTTCTTATTTTCACATAGAATACTGTATAGAAAAAGGAATTCTTACCATGTTGCCTTGCACTTCTGAGAATGCAGGAACTTCAATTGGTTGATGCATATTATTCACTCGATTATCATCATTTGCTTTAATACGCGCCATTGCTGCATTTCTGTAAAAAATAAATTGTGTAAATGAATAAATATATATTTGACTTGCTGGCCCATTTTGCATATTATTACTTATATGTATCTGAATTGAAAATATTTTTGTGCTTATTGGTTGGGACCAAAACCATTTTTATAAATTTTTTTTGGATATTTTAGTTTAGCATTAATTATAGTCTAGTTACTAGCCGACCTGTGCCCACATTATAGGGTGTCAAAAATGAAAATGTTACTTCTTGATAATGTAGCTTCCTATTTGGGGGCCATAAAGTACTACTTCATATTACTAATTTTATGATTTTGTCACCCCTCCCCCGTCCTTATCACATTTGGGAGACCTACCCCTCCCTAGTGTGATGTCACATATTTAACAGTTTTACATCTAGAAAATATAATTGTATTAGGCGTTCGGCGTGTAACATTGGTAGTGCGAGTGTCTGACTAAATAATATTTAAAACCATAAATTGCTACAAATGGTGGAGAGGTGGTTTTTTTTAAGATTTCGTTTGATTTTAAATTTCCTGTTTTAACAGTTAGATTAAAATAATTTTTGAAAATTCACGAAATTTAGCACCTTTTCCACCCTCTTGTCACACAATTTCACATTTTGTACCCTACCTCTTCTACTACCCTCTCCCTCCCCCTCAACGTGTGATGTAATTTGTGGAGATGGCCCTTAGTGAAAGAAGGTAGGTAGTAATCAGCTTAGTAGTTTTAGAGCCAATTTAATACAAATAAATAAAATAATCTTTCCTTTTTAGAATGTTTATAACATCATGACCATATCTACTTTAAGTAATATATTGTAATAAGTAATTACTTTAAGTAAGTAATATTATAGTTAGAAAATTCCATTCCTCTTTGGCTGTCTTTCTAAATATCCTTTTTTAGTGTAGCCAGGCCATGAAAGACAAAATATCTTTTATTGAACATCAAAATTCTAGTATATATTCACCCCAGACCAGATCTGAGAAGAACCAGTGAAACAAACTTGTTTTATGAAATAGTCCTATAGAAATAGCTACAATAAACTAACACCATTTGATATGTATTGTATATCAGTGGTCACTGCACTACCATTAGGCAGCATGATATATTTCGTTTTTTTTAGTAGATTATTGTTGCTAAATACTTTAATTGAATAATACATACGCTGCTTGTCTTCTTTTAGCTGCAAGTTTTCCTTCACAAGAGTGATCAACTGTGTGCCTATGTCGTAGACAATAGTTTAGTGAACATTCGCTGCAGACTAAAGGTACCATTTCTTTTGTTTTACAACCCTTGAAGGAACATCTGTTCTTAAATACCTGAAATGTTACAATTTAAAAATATTTTAAAATATAAAGATGTTACAAAGAATTTTAAGTAATATTTTGAAGTAGACTTTATTGTGTGTTTTTTTATCAACTTAAACAGGCTTTTTTTACACTATTTCAAATCCTATTTCAATAAATTGTTCATTAAGATTCCACATTCATGTTCATAAAGCACCAAAAGACAGTTTTTTGATTTGAAATTTAGCACATTTTGTTATATGCATTGTGTTGTACAATTAGAAAGGCCCTATCAAGGGCAGAATGTTCAACAAGCTTGTTTTTTCATACATGTCTAGATGTAAGTCTTACAAACTTTTATTCTACTATTAATATTAAAAAGGTTGGGTTTTGAGGGTTGGAATAAATATAATTTGGTTGTGGTGTTGTGACTGCCTAACACTAGTATCAGCATGCAGAAATGCAACATGCAAATATCTTGCAGACATATTATAATGCACTTATATGAGAATAAAAAACAATACTTATACAAAGGGAAATGTTTAATACAGAACAGTTTCACAAAATAATTTTATAAAATTTTAGTCACAAGACATTTAATCAATTAATCCATGATTCCTATTAGGCACAACTTTTGCCGGCAATCCCAATAAAATTTTAAGAAAAAAAATCTTATAAGAAATATCAGCATGTATGATGCTATGCAATATTATAATAAACTAGCTGCGCCCTGCGGTTTCACCCACTTACATTTCGATTTTGTGGAAAATAGAAAATCATCACATGGCATCCCCTCGGAACATTTTTTCAGGATAAAACTATCCTGTGTTAATCCAACTTACTTTCTGTGTGTGCCAAATTTCATGAAAATTGGTTTAGAGGTTTTAGCGTGAAGGAGTAACAAACAAACTCGCATTTATAACATTAGTCTTTTGTTGCTCTCTTATCCATAATTATGTGTTTGCTACTCTTTCTCCCAAAAACTACTGAATAAGAGGGAAAATACACAAATGGTTGTGAAATATTTTGGGAGAAGGAAAAGTTATCACTTGTTGTAAAAATATACAGTTTCAATGATAACCTTCTATGGACAGATTTGTTTCTGACAATAAATGAGAAATTGCAACTAACCTTGTTTCTTCTCTCTCTTGCAGGATCCGAGGTACATTGATTATCAATATGAGCCCCAACAGCAACATCTGGTGGTTCACCTCTTTTACCTGGAACTGGGGCACTACATAAGGGACACTCAGGGACCTGTATATCTCTAGCATTTGGTGCACGACACTCGTGTTTTATGTACGCAAAATGATCCGAGCTGTAAAGTAAAATCATTTCCAGTTAATTCAGATTCAATACTGTCAGAAGAAGGTGGATAAAACTACAAAATTATGTTGGTCCTTGAACACTTACCAGAAAACGTCTCTGCATGCGTCACATTTCATGGGCAGGAAATCTGAAATGGACAGTTCTTAAGTTATAAAAATATAGTACACAGGTACACAGTTAAAAGTTTATTAAAAAAAAGTAATAATTAACATTCAACCGTTGAACATTTCACACTTACCTAACTTATTACAGGTCGAGAATGAACAATTTTTGCCTATATGTGGAAATTCCATTTTAAATTTGATTTAATTCGACTAACAATAGCACGATCTTCTTACTGGTGACGAAAAGTAATGACGAAATGTTGTTCGGGTTGTTATTTATATATTGTGTTAACACGGAATATGCATGCAATTTTTCCTAGTCATTGTTAATCTTGAATTCTTCGTCATTCAATACAATGAAACCTAGGAATGAAACAACAAAATTCGAAAATTATGAAATACTTGTCAAATATCCAACTATCAATGTCAACAAGATTATCAGAAACATCGAGAATATCTTGGATTCTCGATGATTCTCAATTATTTGAGAAAATGAAAGGAAAATATTTTTATTGAAAAATAAGTGTCCCGACCGACGTTGTCTTGCCATCACTGGAAAATATGTTGTCATCAGTCATGATAATGTGTAATGTTAAGTGGCCCAATTGTCAGCCCGTTCCTTTCCCCTTTTTTTTGACGCAGGGGAATACGGAATACGTACGGCCACTAGACGTATGTCGGGAGTGCAATACAGCCTAGGAAGCCCCTGCGCGTATATCGGTTGAAGGCACCCAGTGACCAGTCGCTATAATTGGAGAATCTCGGATCAACAGGCAACAGAATCCCTCCAGCAACAGGCTGGCCTCAGTGAAATAGAATTCTGCTTGGGGACTGTCCGGCTGTCACTGAACAGTCCCTACTACAACGTTGGAACCGTGCCATGGGGTCAGGTTCTAATCCTGACCCCTGGGCCCTGACTCTAGTTCTCCAGTAGGCAAGCCTTTAGAATAGGACATAGGATAATTACTATTCTTTAGTTTACAGACGAAACAAAAATTTAAAATATTTATTTAACTGATAAACACACAGATATTATTAACTGATATATAGTTAGTTATCCATCTTTTTATCCAAGGAATGAAAAATCGGCCCCTTGTTATTTATTTTAAACTATTCTTTCAATTTTAAATTTTATTTAATTTCTGAACGACAGTACGAACATCAAAATATGTTTGACAGGTAGGAATAGTTTCTATGGGAAAACGAAATTGTTGTTTTTACTAAAGAAAAAGGTTTTTAGCATTTTTTCGTAAATACGTTACATACATACGTACCTTTTAAACCTTCCCTGAACTTTCACAATTCATTCAAAACCAAAATTAGCCAAATCGGTTTAGCCGTTCTCGAGTTGTAGCGAGTCTAATGAACAGCAATTGATTTTTATATATTATTTTAATATTACAGAATTTAGATATAGATAGATATAGATAAAATGATAAAAGTTTCTTCATAAACGTCGACCTTCTAGACTGCCACGCTAACCAGTGGTTGAAATGTGAACCTTGTGCTAGCAAATTCGATAATAGGGAACAAACTTCTAGACTGCCACTCTAACTAGTGGCTGAAATGTGAACCTTAGGCTAGCAACTTTTCGTTTGTACGTATAATATGACATATTATGTCATTGTGTTTTGCTAGCACTTTGTTCCTAAAATTATCGATATGGCGAGTTACATTCGGTGAATGTGCTGCCTCTACGTTTCGTGCACGGTCCCTGTAGGGATCGTGCAATAAATAAAGAGGCAGTAACACAGCCGAATGTGGAGTGTCTTATTAACTTCCTGTAGTATTATAGTACTCTTTGTTATTAACGTTGTAGGACTTTCCAATAAACATTTAAGGTTATATAAGGTTTTTATATTATTCATAAGCTACGTTTACACGTAGGACCAACCTTTTTTTTTTCAAGCGAATCTTAATGGAAATTTGGACGGAACCTGTGCCCGTGGACTGCCGGTCCATCCGTCCCATGGGTAGAAAGAGTAGAAACCTTTTATTTGTTTTTGAAGTAAAACTTCTATACGCGAGCTTGACGTGGGGAGTAAGCTAGAGCGTCACACAAAAATCACACATCGGGCGAAGCCAATGGAGGTCATTCAAATTCAAAATTTAGTTTCGATTTAAGTGAAACTTGTTGCATTTAAAAAATAAATATCATATTATGACTAACTACGGTAATGGAAATCAATAATTAAGTTTTACTTCAGTTATGTGGTCTAAAGCATACACATTTTTTTTTAAGTAAAACTTCTATACGCGTTCTTGACGTAGGGAGTAAGCTGGCGAGATCGTTATAAAAATCATATCCAGCCCGACACCGCAGCTTCAGGGGGGAGATTTTATCTCTCCCTCAGAACTGTGGAAGGTTGCCCGGCGCCTACCAAGGCGCTAAGCACCAGGCATGGATGGATTTCCCACAATGGCCCTCATCATGATGCCCCGACGTACAGGCGTTGCACTGGCGAGGCTAGCCAACGGGATCCTGCGTACTGCCCACTTTCCGGATATCTCGAAAGAGGGGAGGGTTATTGTGCTACCGAAGACGGGCAAGCCCCGGAACTTGCCCGGAAGTTACCGGCCGATTACGCTACTATCCCACATCGCGAATCTGTTCGTCCGGCTTTTGCTCCGGAGGCTGAAGAGGCACATTCCCATGAGGGATGAGCCATTCGGCTTCCGGAGCGGTCACTCGACCACGCTACAATTGACACGGGTACTCCACCACCTGGCCATGGAGTGGAACAAGCTGAGACACACCGTCGGATTATTTCTCGACATGGAGAAGGCCTCCAACCAAGTGTGGTACCACGGGCTCCTGTACATGTTGGTGGATGCCGGCGTCCCTCACGCGATGGTTAAGTTAGTAGCGTCCTTTTACACGGCCGGACATTTCGCGTATCGGTAGAGCAACTTTCGACCCATAGGGTGGTGCGCGTAGGAGTTCCGCAGGGCAGTTGTCTCTCGCCATGTCTGTACGCGGCTTACACCATCGACATCCCCACCCTCAGTGATCGCTTGGGAGAGGGAGAGGAGGATGTGCTGCTCGCGCTGTTCGCCGACGACAGCGCCTACGTCACATCTTCACGCAAGCCAGACCTCGCTGCCGCGCGAATGCAGCGGCTTCTTGATAGGCTACCGGAGTGGCTGGATAAGTGGAGAATGTCCGTCAACGTGGCGAAAACGGCTTCTCTATTTGTCAGCCGAAAGCGCGACATGCCGGGACAGTTAACGATGAGGGGCCAGGAGCTGTCTTGGAGATTCCCGATGCTGTACCTCAGATGTAGCATTGACCGTTCGCTGCGTATGGGCTCGCAGGTTGATCGTCAGATCAACCAGGTGAGAGCTTCCCGTGCGTTGCTGCGGCCGGTGTTGTCATCCGGGTTACCGTTACGCACCAAGTTGGGCATCTACAAGACGTATATCCGATCGCGCCTCACGTACACTGCCCCCGCGTGGTACGCGTTAGCCTCGCCTACTCAAAAGAAACGCCTGCAAGCGCAGCAGAACATAGCCCCCAGAGCAATCGTGGGAGCCGGCCGGTATGTCCGGAACAGCACAATCGCGCGTGATACGAGGGTGGAGTCGGTGGGAGAGTTTGTGGCCCGGTTGTCTTCCGCATGGCTTGCTCTCCTGCATGGCTTCGCGCCTCTGAATGCGCGACCTCCGGACGGCCGTGCTTACTCGCGAGAGCTCTTAGCCCGCGATATTACCATTTCCGCAATCATTTACCATAGGGCATCCGAGTCTGGCTTGTAAGACGAAGGTTACACCAGCACACCCATTTACAAGCACCAAACACACCACAGGCACAACACACCACACCCCACAGTCGTAAGACTGTTCAGTAGGCTCGGACTACTAATAGCCGTCTAGGCTACACTGCTCTTAAGCAGTGGTTCCCCCACCCATACTATTACTACTGCACCAACCCATCACCGAGGAGGTGTTCCCCCTCTCGAGCAATTGCCCGGGCATGAGGTTCGCCTCGAGACCCGCAGACATCTCAGCCTTCCCGGCTAGAGAAGACAACATTACGGCATGCAAGCCCCCACCATATCAAGATGGCAGCATCTTTAGGGGGGGGGGGGGCGAATTAAGAATATCAACCTTCTACGGTCTCGTATATCTGGACTGTAATTTGTTATTGAGATTTGAGATTTCTGACTGCTTTTAATTTTTAACCGTTTAAGTGAGGATGACACGGCAGCCGTGTCATACCTTTCTTTAACGTGTGGCGTATGACACGGGAGCCGTGTCATTTTTAAATCGATTATATCTCCCTCAAATTACATTTTAAAAGGTTCAACCCTGAACATAACTTTCATAATTTTCATCAAGCATCAAGCCTGTATGCTTCGTTTCTGAATATTCTATGAAATGGAAAAAAATAGGGATTGTCAACCTTTTATGAGCTGTATCACTAATAACTTCTAATTAGGCGCATTAAGAAAATATCACTATTAGATGCATGGGGTCACTCTAGACCTCAAATACATAATTATATAAATCAAAATGAAATGGAAGGAAAGAAAAGGCTTTTAAATATTTACATTAGATTATTGTTTTAGATATGATATAATATGGTCGATTGGTCATTGTGCCAGTTTGTAGCCCAGTTCAGGCACAGATTAATAAACCTAACAGATACTTCACTCCCATACAAAAGTGTCAATACCTACCGCTATAATTACCTACAAAATCTCGCTCATGTTCGCAGCGAAGAAAAATGCACCTTATTTACGCTAGCATAGAGATGCAGATTGTATGGCTTACGTGCAAGCACGTCATAAAACAAATGCGCAAGGGTTGATAGTTACCATTGAGTTCATGATTTTAGTAATATTTAACAAATATTGTGAAATATTAATAATTTTTATTCGTGAATTAGTTTATTAGATGTATACACATTATTCAGTATGAAACTAAAGATGTTTTTAGATGGAATAATCCATAGTACAAATAAAAACGAATAAATAATAGATAATAAAAAAGTTTGAATTTTAATGGACTTCTTTTTGGCTCCGGCTGATCGTTTGTCCCCTATAGGTACTATAAAAAAGCAACGGGTAGGTACTAGAAAAAATAAGTACCTAAGTACGTAGTAGGTACCTACATAATATTTATATATACAATACATGTATGTTTTAGGTTTCCGTACCTAAAAAGTAAAAATGAGACCCTATTACTAAGCCTCCGTTGTATGTCTGTCACTAGACTGTATCTTATAAACCGTGAAAGCTAGAACGCTGAAATTTTCACAGAATAAATAATAATTAAATAAAAATTAAGTAAATATCAAACATGGGCTCCCGTACAACAAAAGTAATGTTTAAGCATTCTTTACTCGATATGAATAAACAGGTAGAAACTTGAATAAGTATTTGAAAAAGTAAGTATTTGGAAATATATTACGTATAATAATAAATAGGTATCTAACACATCAAAAACACAAAAAATATTATAATATGTGCATCTAAACGCGGTACGATTTTCAATGTTTTTTTTTCTTTTATACCCATGCACTTCACAATTGTTACTTGGTTTCGGCATTTTTTACTAAACGCGAAAATCTTACAGTGCACAATATTATGTGAACGCGTGAGAGTGCGACGGCCCTGTGTCGCCGATATCTTCGAAGATAGGCCGAGCCGTAGGTATAAAACGCGTGACCTCGAGCGAGTGACGTACGCCTGGTTCAGGTGGTGGCTTTTTGAAAGATTTCTAAACACAAAATGTAAAAACAGCGAATAGTCCAAGAGCAGGTTGCAAAAACACTGAACGATCGATTGACAGTGTACAATGATTTTTTTAAAATTAGTACTTATATCGAGAAAAAATACTACCATTGAATATCCGGGAAAACCTTGTTTATAAGTCTTAAATATATCGTCTCCAGAGCTATTTTCTTACAGTAACTATATCAATGGAGTAAAAGACAGCTATTACAAGACACATAAAACTTATGAACAAATTCCGTCCGAGCACATAATGATATTTTTTAATCTCTTATAATAATTCTAGAAGGTAAAATTCTAATAATGTAGGTACTAACTTTATAAAAAAAACATTTTATTCTTTAATTGATCGGCTAGTATTTTTGCAGCCAGGTCTCACTTCACAAGTCACAACGTGCATAAAAAAGCTTGCAAAAAAATTGTGAGTGCGGCTGTAAAACAATAACCCTAAAGATAAATGAATGCATGTGTTTTAAAGCACAATGACGAGTTTATTATAGTTTGATTATAGTTTTAAAACAAAGTGTGGGAATACAATTTTATGGTTCCTTTTTGTGTATTAGGTTTATGAAGTCAATAACATCAGATATGAGTATTTACGAGTCAATTCAGAACATTCACAAATCAAATAATTACATCGTTTTATAAACTTGTATTGGTCTGAAAACGAATGCAAAAACTGAACCTTCAATGAACTCAAAAACATTACTAACATAAATACCTAATACAACAAGCTTAACATAATATAGAAGAAACGTAATTTAATTTGGAAACTCACTTCAATATTGTAGGTTCTTATTTTATAACATATAACTTATAAAAGGTTTGGTACATCTGAATAAAAAGTCGCTTACCGTCCATATTTAGGAAAATACTTGGTAAGTCTTTTCAAATACCACTCAAAACAACTTTAACCTTCCGTTTACACCCGTGGTTTAACTGTAACTGAATGGATTAAGTCACTAAACGTGGAAAATAACAAATGTTTAAACACATGGCGGGTGACACGATAGCCGTGTAGTCAACTCCTATGGCGTATGACACGGATGCCGTGTCACGACGTATTTGTACGCCGCCACCGCTGAGAGTTTTGGAAAATATTCGCCGCAGCGAAACGGTTTAACTAGTGTGAGAGAGTGCGAGCGACAAAGCCCTGTAAATAAATGACAGTCGAATTCAAATTATTATTATTAGAAGTTACATAAGGATGCAATGTTATTTTTAATTTTACTATATATAAGTTTAATAAAAAGAAAACATAATTTATTAAGAAGTTTTACAATACAATATATATAAAATATATTTTTACCTATAAATTTAGATATTTCTCAATTTCTGATCATAAGCAAATGACCTTTTGTCCTGTACTGACATTGACAATTGACATTTGACACTAAACATCAGGACGTATGTCGTCGTATCGTTCACGTTTGGGGTCGGCGAACATAAATTTTATGGAATAATAATACTCTTTACTTTTTACTATTTATCCAGAATAAAACCTTACTATAAACTGGGTTTAATAGAAGAAATTATTTCCATGATGAATAAGCTTATACCGTCCGCCTCAAAACTGTTTTCAGGAACTAAGATCACTGCGGTTGGTTCTCGGTAAATTTTTAATTTAATAGAAATTGGGAAAAGTTTAGAGTTAAGTGGTGAATATTTTTACAGAGTGCTGCCGCTCCCGCGACTTTTGTGTCGAATTCAACATATAGTACCAAGTCGGAAGCAAATTTTGAAGTGAAGGTATGTCTTTTACAGAATATGAGATTTTTGATTTTGATTAAAAGAATTACTACGGATAATTTGTGTGTGCTTTTATGTCCTTAGAGTTATTAAAATAAATTATTTGGTATTAGGGGCTTTGTAACTAATTTTCGAAATTATGTAATCTAACCTTCAAAATGTCAATAAAATTGTTTACTTACATTGAAACGGATATAGCAGTGGTGAGCCTACCCTTATGGTTGTAATTCTGCATCTTAAGGAGATAAAGATAGCTTTACTTCAAATGTGTAATAAAACCTGAAATATATGTTTACTTAAAAGATCCTTTTCGGAAATTGGTGGAATTTTCAAAATAGACAGGCAGTAAGGGCCGTTTCCTTTATGACAGCAATTTCCATTCAGGACAAAGTTGAACAATTTTCCAAAGTTCTAGTTATATTCTATCTTTATAACATTTATCTGCAAACAATTCATATTCACAGTGATCCAGTAGGACGGTATTGATTTTTAATTTTTTTAATTTCATGTGTGCAAACCTATTTATTGCAAGACTTGGTAGATGCAAATGGCAAAAGACCATTCCAAATAGTGCTCTTAGGGGGCCTGTATCCAGCACTGGACATTGTATGGCAGATGATTATAAAGAATAGTACAGTACAGTTTATTTTGTTGGAAAAGTTTAATTATTTATGCGTATTTTTTATCGCAAAAATAAAAAAAAATATTATTGCTGTTTTGTAACCATAATTGCCAGTGCATATGCCTTCATATGTTTTCTTACTACTCTCATATCACTAATTGGGAAACACTGTTTCAAAATTTGTTACTAAAATATCAAATAAATACATAAGAGTAAACCTTACCCATCTATTTCTAAAATCTCACAGCAATGAAGTATTTACTATTGCAATTTAATAAATATAATTTAAATGACTTGTACTAAGACGACCAGCAGTCACAGTGGTAATATAGTATGTATAAATGGAGCATATTGTGCCTGCGTCATGACTTTGAAATCCATTCAAGTCATGGATGTTTTACGTTCCAAGAGACCTATTATTTCAGCAAGTTTTATTCCTATTGGCTCAGTGTAATTTTAATTTTATGATTTTTAGCCCTATAAACTTCATAAATTGGACAAAGGGCCATCTACTAGTGTTAGTTTGACTGCCCAAGATGCAATCAAAGTTTATGAACAACTTGGAGTACTTCGACGACTGGAGACTGCAGCAGGCAGCTTGTACAAAGAGAAGAATATTCGTGGATTCTGTCACTTATATTCGGGTAAATAAAGATCTAAACATAAAAAATTATATGCTTGGATGGGAAGTGATTTATCAATTTGGCAACCAAATAAATTAGGTATACACAGTTGCGATGTATGAGAATATTGTTATTTTATGCAAATTTGCTGCTACTATGTTGAGAGAAAAAACAAAGTGCACTTCTATTGTTTTGGCTTTTCTCTTAATTTATTGATTTGAAATGCAGGTCAGGAAGCTGTAGCTGTAGGAATGCGCCTGGCCATGCGAGACGTTGATTCAGTTATAACAGCCTATAGATGCCACGGATGGACTTATCTCATGGGTGCCAGTGTACTGGGTGTCCTGGCTGAGCTCACTGGTAAACAATCTGGTGTTTCTCGCGGCAAAGGTGGTTCTATGCATATGTATGCTCGTAACTTCTATGGTGGGAATGGCATTGTTGGTGCTCAAGTAAGTTCAATTCTTATACATATTACAAAAATATAAATAGTTTTTATTTATTTAGGTGGAATAGACTAAAGAAAAGTAATATGATTATAGATGATAATTAAATGTCAAGTACTATGCATGAGCATTTATGAGAACAGTTTTTGAAACTAGCATTCTTTTTATGTGGTGTTCTGCAATAATATTTGAGGCCTTTTTAACATAATATGAAGTTCACTGGTCTTATAAACAGTAAATAAAAATTCAAAACAATACTAAACTGCTGCTTTAATGTCCTTCTTCAGAGATATCCGAAATATATCATACATTTGGGCTCAGAGAATACTTTTACAATTTAATTTAATAATTAAATATTTTACTCAATTGCATTATGATTATCTGTGTATTATTATAAATCAAACAACTTTCAATAAATGAGAACCTTACCTATTTTTATTATCAAATCAGTATCAATTGTAAATCAACAAATGTATCTTATCAACTGCACATATAGTGTTATTGTTTGTATATCTGGGTATAGTTACGGCGAATTTCCAGGTGCCGTTGGGTGCTGGATTGGCATTTGCACACAAATACCGTGCCGATGGAGGCGTTAACTTTGCTTGCTACGGTGATGGAGCTGCTAATCAAGGGCAATTGTTTGAGGCCTACAATATGGCTAAGCTATGGGACCTGCCTTGTGTGTTTGTTTGTGAAAACAATGGATACGGTTAGTTTCCCCTATTTTATATAATATTAAATATACTCATAATATTGAATATACAGCAGATAATTGAGAATTATTTGTAATTCTATCATACAAATTATAGTAAATAGACGGACGCGCAGATATAGAATACAATGTGCGTTAAGATACAAAACACTTTTTATAATAATTGATAATGTATGTTTCCATGGAATAACATTTACCTGGGTAAATTCTCAGGGCACATCGTGTAATAAACAGTATGTAACAAAAACCCTGTTGTTCCTTTTAAACATGTGTACATATATGTTTAAATATATCATTACTGAAAATTATAGTTTGATCGTATTAGCCAATGGAGAATGTTACTAGGTATGCCAAATCGCTTGAAAGTTTGTCCCAGTAAGGCCCGAAAGTAAATAAATATACTACTCTTTGTTTCATTCAAAAATTCCTAGTAGTTTTGATTTTACAGGCATTCAAAAAATATTGAGTTCCGCTAACGGTCACGGACCGCCTGTGACGTCACACCACAACGCTCTCAGGGCGCTCGCAGTCGCGCGTCCAAAATACTTACTTCTTACGACGATATCTCAAAAACTATTCATCTGATTGATATAGTGTAAAGGGCAATTTTAATTTGCATTAAATGCCTAAGCTAACTAACATATTCATTTGGATAAGGATTAATACTGAACTAAAGTAAACTGCTTTCAAAATAACGTAATGTTTTATCTTTGCTAGTTTACGCGGCGTTTGCGTGGAAAGCTCCCAGTTGGCGAGATTTTTGGCGACCTATTCAACATTTAACGCCGTATTTCTGCTAATTTACATAAAAGCATAGTAATTTATGTGCCTAAACGTTCCTCAAAAATCATTCCTTCTATTGTTGAAAACCGTATAAAAATCCGTTTAGTAGTTTTTGAGTTTATCGCGTTCAAACAAATAGAAAGACGCAGCCGGGCGACTTTTTTTTATAATATGTATAAGATTACTTTTTATAAACGTCTTTTATTATAAATTTTTTCAGCTTTCTGCTTTTTCGAAGCTGTTATACATCCGTAGAGTATCTCAAATCACGAATTTTAATCCGATTGAGGTATCGAAATAATTTTTTCACTAGTATTTTTTGTTTTTGACAAAGAATATGGACAGCTATTTATCAAAAATAGGTAACATTCTCCATTAGCAATAGTCATTATAACATTGATTAATGACATAACAAAAAATGTTTTACATTTAGATAATTCAGCACAAATACCTACTACGACGCAGCTGATTGTCACGTGACAAGTTCATGACCTAGAGATCATGACCACCATCAACGGCGAACTTCGCAGTACAAGACATTTTATTTTACGATGTACAATATGTACAGTAATATTGTAATGATTTAAAATTTATTTCATATTTTTCAAGTTGAACAGTAGGTCTGAGAAACATTTTTACAATTAAACATTGATTCTGGTTATGGCCCTGGCAGGAAAAACAGGATTTTTGTTACATATTGTATATTAAATCCCTACTTAACATTATAAATGTGAATATAAAGCTTATTTGTTAAGTTTTCACCCCAAAAACTTTGTACACATGTTCTTAGAGATATAAGGAAAAGACAGGATACTTTTAATTTAAAAAAACTGCAGATGCGAGCGAAGCCGCTAGTTAATTCTATTATGTTTTACATAATTTAAATTACTAAATACATTTTGGTTTTGCAGGTATGGGCACAAGTGTAGATCGTTCTTCGGCGAGTACCGACTACTACTCGCGTGGTGATTACGTGCCTGGCATCTGGGTGGACGGTATGGATGTCCTCGCCACAAGATCAGCAACTGCTTTTGCTATTGAATACTGCACAAGCGGAAAGGGTAATATATTATGCATATGATTAGGAATTTGCCTTATAGTTTGTTGCCCGCGCGCCATGCAAAACAACTTGGGGTTGTCAGACGAAGAATTAGACAACGAGTCGAAAACATGTGCGCCACAAGACAGACAAAAACTTAGACATTGTGCCGCCAGGCATTGAAAGTATGTTTGACTATCTACTTACACATCACATCAATTAAATTGCCCTTATCAAGACTCAACTTAACATTAACAAACGTTAACATTTTCTCAATTCGATATTTTCCAACTACACAGTTGTATTTCTGGTCACTTGCTAAACTAGAAAAAGCACCGCGAAATAATTACAAGATAGAATTAAAATTATATTTTTTATATCTCAGAAATTACATCTATCAGCGGTTCAACCCGAGCAGTTCGTTATAAGAATTATTTCCATACAATATACAATTTTTTAATTACAATAATTATTGTACAGAAAAAGCCTGGGCGTCTTATTCGCAAGTCGTATTGAGGCGCGATGTTTTGTATACACCACACGAAACGCGACAGCACAGCTGATATTTTACACCGGTATCGTGTAAGCGAGAGGTATCTATAGATAAGGGGTTCTTCGACTTTGACAGTGATCAGAGGAACTTCTACAATTTTTTTTTATTTTTGATAAGTATTTATCCCAAATTTTCAAATTAAAGATTTATAATTTATAAAACCCGCATAAACGCTTCTTTAAGCAAAATGGCGTCTAGGGAAGTGTTTAAGTGACGACGGCGACGTAGTTGAAATTACTGCCAGTACCTACTATTTCGAACTTTTTTGTTGTTGTCAGTTGACAAATCCATAAGAATTAAGATGAGCTATAAATTTGACAAGTGACTAGTACTATGAACGAATGAATGAAATATACTTTATTGTGTATATTATAGAATACAGAAAAAAGTTACATTTTAAAGTAATTAACTGGTACTATCAGTAGATTTCGGAATCAGCATGCACGTGTTACGTCATCGTCATTTTCACGTCGTTTTGTGTCACTTGTGACTTATAAATAAAAATAAATATTTTTAAAAACATATTTTAATATAACTTTCCGGGTACCGCGAGCGTATTAAGACGCTTCAAAAAAAGGCCGTGAACACGTGTTCGGTACCGGAGGTTATAAAATATTGATTATTTACAAAATATTTCACTACATAATGTCTTTAAAAATCATATTAATTAAAGATTACATTCAAATAGCTTTTATTTTTAGTACTGGAAAATAGCCCACTCGACAGCAATGTCTTTTACTAAAGTTCCGGTTAGTTTAGCTACAGTAGCTAGAGCAGAGAGAGTCCCACGAGAAAGTTCGAGAATCTTTTATGTATAGGTTTCTGCATTTTGAGTGGTGTTGTCGTCCCAGGTCCGCTGGTAATGGAGATGGAGACGTACCGCTACTCGGGCCACTCCATGTCGGACCCGGGCACCTCCTACCGCACTCGCGAGGAGGTGCAGGAGGTGCGACAGACGCGTGACCCCATCACCTCCTTCAAGGACAAGATCATCAACAGCGGCCTCGCCACGCCCGACCAGCTCAAGGTACCCCGTTACAATAGAATACAACAGAATCCGTGCCGAATTTAAGCATAGGCAACATAGGCCTACGGGCCGACTCTACAACGGGACCGCCACAACACCACAAAAAAGCCATCTTTCTTATTTTTTCTTTAACTTAAACCTAATAGAAACTTTCAACAGTTAACCATAAACAATTTGAGGCCCTCCACCATATGCTCTGCATACAGGCCGCCGAGGTCTAAATCCGGCGTTGAATACAATACAATAGAAATAATTTTATTCAATGCTCCATAATGCCATCCTAGCCGAATTTCGGGTATAGCACCGAGCCATCTGCGCATGACATTTTATAGTTCATAGGTGTTTACACAGACACAAGTGCACTCTATATTCCCTATTGCGATGGTACGGCAATACGACACGACCGGAGAAAAATCAAGCGCAGGACCGACGGCTTAACGTACTCTCCGAGCCGACTTCTCATTAAGTATTACGTAAGCATTGAACATGGGGGGTATTTGCTTTGCTTGTTTGTTTGTACACTCTAGCAATAAATATGCATATATATATATAATAAATATAATATAATTTTCCTGTGCTTAGGTAATACTTGCATGATTTCATAGAATAGAATAGTCATAACTTAATTCAATGCTCCACAAACAGATACAACAGCATAGACACGCAAATCTGACTAGAACAGAGAAAAAAGATATTAAAACATATTGCATGTTCATACATAGTGATGCAATGCGAGGGGACTGAAAAATATGTCACTCACGTCGGAGTATTACGGAGTACTACTCCGTTTTGCATCTTCTATACCGGAATATTCCTGTTTAAGTTCGGTAGCACAATTTTGAGCAACATAAACAATGTTATTCCGAAACAAAGAATGGTTGTGATAGGACCGGGCGTAGTTTATAATAAATATTTGATATACTTCGTTGTTTGACATTTACCATGTATACCAAGTCCATAGGTTGATTCTTATACCTGTCTATAACCTCTATGTCAAATCATTCTGTTAGAATCCTTAAGAGACGAAATAAAGTACCTATTCATAATAAAAGAAAATTCTATGGAATAGTATCTACAACATACGAATACTTCAGTACCTTGAATGTTATAATAATAATTAATTTATGTATATATTAATTCATGTAAAAAATTAATATTGCAAAATATAAAAAAAATATTTAACCAATATGAAATGGTTGAACCAGGTTAATGGAAATAGTTACTTATTATATTATATCTAATATATAAAATTCTCGTGTCACAGTTTTCGTTGCCATACTCCTCCGAAACGGCTTGACCGATTCTCATGAAATTTTGTGAGCATATTGAGTAGGTCTGAGAATCGGCCAACATCTATTTTTCATCCCGATATTCCCACGGGATCGAAAGTTACGCGGGTGAAACCGCGGGGCGCAGCTATTTCTATTATATTGTATGTATGTACTATTTAATATATACAAGGTATTATCTTGTACCCATGGATGATATCATTATCATCATCGCCATCATTTCCTTCTACCCAGTCTACTGCTGGAGTTCAATGAGAGCCAATGGAAGATAATATAATATTTGAAAATTTATAATTACAGGAGATTGACACGAGAGTACGTAAGGAAGTAGACGAAACGGTGAAGCAAGCGAAGTCCGATTCCGAGATCGGAGTACAGGAGCTTTGCGCAGACGTCTACTATAACAACCTCAGCCCCCTCGTGCGGGGGTTGCACCCCGCTGCACCCCTCCAGCACCTCGAAGTGTCACCCCGGAACTAAACCATCTCGGATGATTATATAAACTATAGATACAAAATTCAATAGGAAACGAGTTTCTAGACTGCCATTGCAACTGGTGGCTGAAATATGAATTAAAAAACTGGCATTATTAGTAAACACTATGTTGTCATTCTTTCATTCATTTAATGCCTTAAATTTATATTAGGACACGTTGCTTTCGGCTAAAGTGCTGCTTCTATGCTTATTGCAAGATCCGTACAGAAAAGATACAAACTGCCACTCGACTGTAGAGGAAAAAACGCACTTGTAAATCCAATCATAATATCAATGTTTAAAGTTATTTTTAATAACATTTTCAGTAACGATATAGCTTGTCAAAGTCAGTCTAAACAAATTCAACCTTAAACACATGTTCTTAAAGTCGTAATTACTTAAATGAGGCAGTATATTGTTATAAGGTGCCTTTGTGTGTATCTATACTTTTTATAATCCAACTACAGATCTATAGATCCGTACGGTGTGATCTTGATATCTCATTATGTGATAAGTAATCAACGAGTGTGTTTTGAACTAGATAATGATATATAGACCTAAATATCAGAGAATGATTAACAATATATTGTTATTCAATCTTTCAATTTGTAACACCTTTGCACCCTCTACCTCTTTGCTAGACCATTTCTATGACAAAAAACTATTGATTTTGGTATTGCATTAGGACAATTTGTACAAAGTTATTTGCCGTTTTATTTTTCCTAATTCTGTCACTATTGCATTAATATGCTATTAATTAATGTTATAAACATTTTTTAATGTAACTGTTAAGAAATGTCTGACAGATTTATATTATTCCAAGTATACTATAATGCTAATATATTATGGAATAATGATCAAAATTAGAAAATTATAACGAATTAAAGAAATGTACACGTATTACGACATATTTGTAGTTTAATTTTTGCCTTTTGGATATGTAACATAATAAACGGTTCTTCAAAATTTTATAAATGTTAATGTTTTCAATTTTTTTGCTTGTTATTTATCATACATTTTTGTATAAAAATTATATTAGACGATTGGGGATCAATTTTTTTTAATAGATGCTAATGCCGCGCAGTTGCTACTTCCATCCAACCTGAACCTGAGTTGCGTTCGAGGTGATAAATTGATAAGTGCTAAATTGACACAGTCCGGTCAACGGTTGTCAAATATATCAGTAATTTGATGGCACTTCGTGAACATGTTATAATCCCCAATCTGTATATTGTTTTATTTGGGTACTCTCGAAAAGCCCGAAGAGTGAGGATTACTTCTATAACCCACAAGTTATTTTATAAAGTCTGTTACCTTATGGATGAAGTTTATTGGGGTCTGCCCTGTTGGTCCCTGTTAAAGTATAATATGAGATTTTTCAATCATACCTCTTGATGCGTGCAGACTTGTACAACTTACGCAACTGTATGGTATCACCATAGCTGATTTTCCCACACTTCGATTGTCAGAAAGTCAAAACATTGTTTATTTAATGGTACTTTAAAGCTGAAGAAATGCGTGTAACATGGAGCCTATCTGTCTTCCAATATGGAAAAATTTATCCCATTAATATTATGTTCCGTCTATGGGCCCCCTAAGGCCGGACCCTGTAGCATTTTGCCCACTTGCCCACTTTTACTAATCGAAAAGTTATTTAGTCTGTATTTATTACCTTGAGAAGCATTTTCTATCAGATATCCCTAGATATTTTAAATACCTAATTGGTATTATATACCTGCTGTTTACCTGTAGACGAGTGATACTGTAAGATTGTAACATTCTTTAAGACATTAATTTAATTTGTGTATCACATTTTTATGTATATATATTTTTTTAAACTACACTGCCTTTTTTGTTAAATGCTTATTGTCCACGTATGACGTATATATTGTTTCAGTAGGTATGATAAGAGATGTTAGATACGAAATATTTATGAATACATTTTTAAAACTGTAAAATTATTGTATTTTATTTTTTTATAGTATAAAGGGGCAAGCGAGAAATCTGAGCCATTTTCACGACTACCGACGCCCATAGACATCCGTATAGAGGTTATACAGATGCCTTGCCCTCCTTCCTCTTCCCTCTATGGGCCACCGGCTACTTACACACCGCACGAAACGCGACAGCACATCTGTTACTTTTCGCCGGTTTCGTGTTAGCGACCTCCCTGGTCCTGCCAACCCAATTCGGCTACAATGCATGCAACCTTTTACTCGTTACTTTACGTATTGTTTGTTATTGTACCTACTAGGTACTGCCCAGGGTCTCCAATAAATAAAATTAGTTTGATAGTAATCACTGAAATAAAATTCTCCAGTGACTAGGTACTAGAGTTCGTTCTCGGATTAGAAAGAATTCCGTACGTTAACCTATTTATTCATGCCCCCTCATTTCCGAGTAAATACAATGTCTCTCGCTAGTACGAGATAATCTGTGCGAACGAGACGCAATATGCTAAGTGGGATACGAGAGGGACAGTAATAATAGGTCAACGTACGAAAACTTTCTACTCCGCGACTGGATAAGCTAATTTTCAGTGAGTAATAATAGTCAAATTGTTGAGGAATCAAAATCAAAATCAAAATATTTTTATTCAAAATAGAATTTAAAAAATTGCTTTTTGAACGTCAAAAATTTCGTCTATCACCGGTTCAACCCTAGCCATGTACTGAGAAGAACCGGCGAAACAAACTCAGCGGGCCTCATTAATTTCTTCATTATAAATTCTTAATTATATACAATAAAAAATATAATTTACATTTATTTTTGTATAGAAGTCGCCTGGGAGGAGGGTACTATTCCCAAGGTGTGGTATTTGTCATAATATCTATTTATAAAATGCCTTACCACACAAGCGTTCCTTAACTAATAATTGACGATTCTCTAAAAGATATATTGAGACTTAATTATCAATTTCTGGACCGGGATATCCCTATTACTTTGCGTTTTGTGTGAGCGACAGTACCATCCCAGTGTCGCCTTACAATAGACCTTTGTAGGTTTACTTTATGTAATTATTTATTTATGTAATGGTGTAATTAACCGGCCGATTAATTTTTTTATATTATAATTGGCAAACGGGCAGTCGGAGTCATAACTACCGCCGCTCATGGACGTCTTCATGATTGTGCAGAGATCCGTTGCCCTCTTTCCCTCGTCCAACGAGCCACAGGCTCCTCGCAAACCGATGACCGCGACATCATTGCTGTCATTTTGCGGCGGCATTTTGAGCGAGATCTCCCCGGTCGTGCCGGCCCAATAGCGCAGCAATTTATCATGGCACTACCTCTTTCGTTAAGCTAACAAATCATTGTCAGCACTTGCGCACTTTAGGTCGTTATACATATACCTAGTCGAATTTCTTACAACATACGTTAGCCTATAAAGTGAAGAAAAGAGGCAGTGTTGAATTAAAACAAACTGTCGTATCAATTTATTTTTATTTCGTAATCTACAATTAAATCAATAAATAGATACACAATTAGTAATAGGTACATTAAGTTCTAATAAAAAAATATTTCGATCACTTAATATCTTTGAGCACAATTTATACAATTACTATCTACATTAAAAATGCTAAAAACGATTTTAAAGCAGTTAAGGCCGTGGTCGACTTGGGAGTAAGCCGGATCTAAATCTCTGTTACCATAGCTTGTGGAGTGTAGGTATGCATGCACGACGAAATATTAGCACGCAAGCGAAAACAATGTTAATCATGCAACGCAACGCTATATTAAGTTCGTATACGAATTACTTAGAGAAGCACTGTTGACTTGTCGCCGGCAACTCAATTCATGAAAACCGTAACATAACAGTTTAAATAGTTGTTTAAATAAGTGTCACTTAGTTGCCGGACACCCGGGCGACTTCTCGACTCATCGCAGCGGCGACGCCTGAGCGAGCCGATCGCGTAAAAGTTACCCATAGAAAAAAGCACGGGCTTCAATGGCATTCGTACCAGTGCCGGATTTACCAAAAAGGTAAAAATTGGTGCGAGGCTACTGAACTTAATAGTCTGTCTTTATTACCCGAAATGATATTTCGAGCCGCTGAATAGATTTTCCTACAGGCCCCGCGCTCAATCCGCCTAAATGAATTTTATTCGTAGCACTCGTATTAGTTATTCGTAACTTCTTCGAAATAATACTGTCACGTATTTGGTCTCATAGTTGCCTCTATTTTGATCGCCGACTTGGTTGCCGGCGACTAGTCGACAGTGTGTAATAAGCTTTATTATACCACATTAGGTACCTACCAACCTATTCATATCACACAGCTAAACCCCCGACACATGTACTCGGTACTTAACTTACGAATTATTGTCGAATTTTACTCTTGAAACTGACTAGAACAGTAGGCACACTTGGAATACTTCATTATATGCGATTTAGATAGGGTAGGTACCTATCAGAAATTCTTACAATTTCTCTAATCAATTATTGTGTTTTATTGTCACTGAAAAGAATACAAGCTATTTTTGTACACTAATATTGTTTTACTTCACTTAATGATAGTTGTTAGACCTGTATTAAGGAGACGTTTATAGAAATTTCGTAAATTCTGACACTGTGAGTTATCTATGAAAGTTGTAAATAGTTTCATGAATACGCTTTTCTCTCCACGGCAATGTAAATATAATCTATTTTATATATATTTATTTTATAAATTAAATAACTTCTTTCTCCTTTCTCTCTCTATTTCGACATAACATCTTCAGATGCGAAAGCTAAATATCCATTAGGAAAATCTGTTAAAGGCACAACATCTAATAGGAAGTCCACAGGAAAATATTCTATAATTGTTAATGTATATTCTATGGGAATATTTATTACATTTCAATGGAAAGCCAAGTATGTGACTGACTGCTAAAATGTTTTGTACAATATAATATGCAGTTTAGCATAATTTTAATAACAAGCAAGTACATACTTAGGTAGTAGGTACGAACGCATTCAACGCGCATTTTGAGCATATTATATTTTTAATATTTTGTAGCGTCGAAGCATATCATGTAGTCCGGCCTATTTATATTAAGTACGTAATATAACAATTTTTCATTATTTCTCTTTGTAATATTTACAGCCGTCATCATAAGCGCTAGTAGATCAGTAATAGTAAAGTCACTGTGTCTTGGGAATATAAAGAGAGGTTTCTATAAATAGGTGAGTATTTGGTTTTATAACTTAAATATTAAAAGAATGGTTTTGTCTAAACCTATAAATATGTCTTTTAAAGGAATGTAAGGGTAGGTATAAGGTTCTAAGGGGGAATGTTGGATATCCTGTTTAATACATTTGTAACACAATACTTTGGTATTAGTACTAGTTTGTAACAAAAATTTCCATTAACTTGATAGGAATATAGTAATTATATCGTCACTTACTGCTAAGATAACTTGTAACCTTCGTAAATTCAATTGACTAGATAAGTTATTTAAAAATGAACGTTGTGGGCAAACTATGTTGAATTACATTAGAACCCAATATTCTATTCGTCGAAATAATCTTTAAATTATTTTAAATATGAGTCAAATCCATTTCCATCGTAAAATTACCTAATAATTAGTCTATTTTTTTTTACCTATAGTCAATTCGCTTATTTAATACGATATTAAGCTTCTTCCTCTTCCTTTAGGGTTTCTGGCGTTTCTTCGATGAAACCACACTGGAGCTCGTAAAGTTTCGCGTATACTTTTTTAAGAGCTATGAGTTCTTGATGCGTCCCCATTTCGGCGACAACTCCGTGGTCGATCACGCATATTAAGTCGGCGTTCTTTATGGTGGCCAGCCTGTGCGCTATAATGAGACACGTGCGACCTTCGCTGGCGCGGTCCAGAGCTTCTTGTACAACCTTTAAAAATAAAAAATATGCGAATTAAACAAAGTATTATATTTTGAAATTTAGTATGATACATTTTAACAGAGTGGGGTAGGTACGATGAAAGTAGAGGTTGAGAAGTAATTCCTCCCGCAGAACAATCTTAGTCTCGCACAGGACTACCGCTATAATATGTGAAATGGACCAACGCGGACATGACAGGCTTGGGGATAATATGTATTATGCCCAAGGTTTTCGTGTTTTCGAGACTGAAACATCCCCATTTGTTCATAGTATTTCGGGCGGACCAATTCCTGAAGGAGTTAGGTGCTATGCTTAAAATAACCGTCAAACCAGCATTTTACTTCCTAGGATTAGAGATTGCTCTGACGACAGATGGATCTATTACCATAATTCAGTAATCGTACGCCAGAAAAATCCTAGAACGATTCGGAAGGGCAACCTGCAATCCCGTTTCGACACCGATTGAGAAGACTTCTGAAACAGGGAAAGTTGCAGAGAAGGATCCTGGTGAAAAATATCCCTATAGAGAGGCTGTAGATGCGTTGGCATACCTAATGACAGGTACACGCCCAGATATAGCTTATGCTGTTGTGGTGGTATCTAGGAAGTTGGAGAATCCAACCTACGCTGATTGGTTGAGAGTCAAGCGAATATTCCACTATTTGAGAGGAACAGTTGGTTATGGCATCAAGTACACCACTAATGCTACAAGGGCAGTTATTGAAGGCTACAGTGATGCAGACCATGCCGGAGATGAGGATAGTGGACGTTCCACTTCAGGAGTAGCATGCCCGTTTGCCGGAGGAGTTGTTTCTTGGCTAAGCCAAAGACAAGCATCGGTTGCGATTTCGACAACGGAAGCTGAAATTGTTGCAGCGAGCAAAGGCGCTCGTGAACTGGTATGGCTTTAAAGGCTATTCAGTCAATTTACAAAGCTGGAAGGTATACCCACATTGAAGGTAGACAACGAAGCCGCCATACGTCTTGCACACAATCCAGAATTTCACAAACGGACAAAGCACTTCAGAGTGAGACATTTCTTAGTTCGTGAGTCTGTACAAGAGGGTCTAGTGGATGTACAGAAGACTAGCTCTACTGACCAACTGGCTGACCTTTTGATCAAGGCAGTTCCAAGGCCGACGCTCAATAATTTGAGAGCTCAATTGGGACTGCAGAGTCTTTCCTGATGAGGGAAAGTGTTAAGGTAGGATATATATAGGTAGGATAGGTAGCATAGTAAGGATAGGTAGCATACTATAATAAAAACTCTTTCTTGTAGCCTCCAATCATTCTTTATTATAAAAAGGTGTTTTTTAGTTTTGTTTTATAATATGTTAAAAATTGCTTGTCATTCATCTCAATAAAATTCGTAGCTAATATATATTGTTGTACTTTCTCATTCTTACACCTTCGCCATCCGCCGCCTTTAAGACAATGTACCTATCTTTGATTATAAACACGTCTAGATACCGCATCAACCACCTGAAAGCGCCGTAAAACGTAAAGACTACTATATATCTGGTAGAGACGCTCTTCGCTTAAGTCAGTGTCATCTAGACCGTAACGCGATTCTGAGCTCTCAATAAAAAAAGAAATATGCCCGTTTGTTCTGTTCAACTGTGTCATAACCATGCAGGAAAATCTGATAACAAATAGAAGATATTATTTCACCGGTTAGTTTTTAGGGTTCCGTACCCAAAGGGTAAAAACGGGACCCTATTACTAAGGCTCCGATGTCCGTCCGTCCGTCCGTCCGTCTGTCACCAGGCTGTATCTCATGAACTATGATAGTTCGACAGTTGAAATTTT
>LUGF01019214.1:96441-107783 GCA_001625245.1 Calycopis cecrops | reverse complement strand
TAGAAATTCAACCCCTAAGGGGGTGAAATAGGGTGTTGAAGTTTATATGGATTTCTTAGAAATTAAACGCGGGTGAAACCGCGGGGCACTGCTAGTTGGAATATGTAATAATACATTAGCGGTTATCTCTAAATACGAATGCCTCACGAAGTCTGATGTTATATGTATAAAGAGGATGAGGTCATTGCTGCGAAAGTGGAATTTTCACTCCACTGTAAATAGGCACATTTCTTTAATACTAGGTACCCCGATGTTTAGCCCATCGACGTAATCAACATCACACCGATGTTCCGCTGCTAGACATAGGTCTCCCCAGAGTGCCATAGTCACGGTATCAGGATGCTTGAATCTCGAATTTCCCCGCAACTATTTAATCCAATTTTTTCTCATTGTAAAAGGGGATATAAATGACCGTTTCAATGGCTATCGACGCGCATAAACATCCGCATATTCACTATGCAGATGCGGTGCTTTCCTTTAGTAAATAATCTAATACTGTCAAAATTTGATCAGATATAGAGTATCAAGTTAAATTACAGTAACAGCCATGCCACTTTGCAAGGGCCGGCACGACCGGGGAGTTGTCGATCACATGGTACCGTCTTAAAAGTGATACCGATGCTGTCACGTTTCTTTCCTTTTGTAAGCAGCCTGTGGCCTATTGAGAGGGGTGGGATTTAAAAGTTATAGGCTACCAATTTATAAATGTAACTATCTAATTTCTCTTATGGAGTTGGGTTTTATAACTCTTTCTTTAGTTACCACCGTTCTATATGGGCTAGTTTTTAGATGTTTTCTGAGTGTGAACTCAAAGTTGTCATACGCAACTTCGGGACCCTACACGCACTTGACCTGTTTTTATTTATTTTTTCAACTGTAAGTTACTTCAGTTTGTTTAAATTATAGGGTTGTGAAATATTTTTATCTTTTTTATATGAGCAGTGTCTTCTCACAAATAAAGAGTTATTTATTATTTTATATTCAACAATCAAATAACAAAAGAATAAGAAAAAGAAAGTATTTCAATATTTGTTGACATATTAAACACGTAAATTTTGAAATAGTCCGTTAGCCGAGGCGCAGCGGTCTCGAAACATAATGTTGCTAGAAGTTGGATATCGAAACACCCAATTAAATTTATTATTGCACAAAGCTTACCAGCAAATTAAAACTTATGTATTATTTACATAAGTTCTCCATAGAAGTCGCCTATTCTATCCTTTACCATTTTAGAGTTAACATATATCTGCAAAAAATACTGAAACATGTCAACATGACTGTTGTGCAGACAATTCGCAATCAAGTGGATAAAAAAAATAACATGGTTTATTATATTTTATAATAATATTTGTGAATGGCCAACAATTTTCCAAGAAGAGCGTATTTCTTTACCTTTACAATTTTGGTATTTGAGCATACCGTTTTTACAAATACACCCCAATTCATAAAAACATCTATGATTGTTAATATGTTAATAAATATTTTATTCAAATAATATTAGACATATCATCAACCTCCTAATCTGTAGATAATATTCATTAAGTTTTGTATACTGATTAACACACTAAGATATAGAAACAGAAAATGTATAAAGTTGATGAGGTTTGCCAATGCGTCATATATTTTTCCAAATTTTTTATGAAGAAAATTTTATCCCTTATTTTTAGCAAATATGAATACACTTGTAACTCAAAAATTTGCCTGTCATGCGTGCGCATGACACTCATGATGAAAACACTGTTGACAACCAACAATTACTTATCAGATTTATTTCCAATTTGGTGGTTGGTTGGAAGACTTCAGTGGTGGCGCGGACTCTAAATTTCAAATTTGTCTACAGGTAGTTCAAGGACATACATATCACATACATATAATTATGTCACAGCGGTTTTTTCGTACTATTTTTCTTCTTTTTGGCGGTCTTTACATATATATATTTTGTTGACCATCAAAATGGGTTTGTGGAACTAAATTAATTTATTTAATAGATTAAGCGTCTATTCTTCGTTCTATTTAAATTATTTTTCACGAATCTATACAAAAATGATGCATACAATACCGTCCTGTACATAATTTAGGTGCATATTCGTAATGATGTCGGAAACTCCTAAAAGCTCTACATGTCCACGACCCCCACAGCTCGATTCAGAAAAAACATAACGATATGAATGCAAATCGTATACTCTAGAGTCTAGGCATTAGCCAAAAAAAATGGAAATTGAATTCCAAGTGACCAAACAAGTGTTAAAATTTTGTATGAAAGAATAAAAAAGCCAATATCCAAAATGCCAATGAAAACAGGCTGATGGCGAAAGAATCGAAATTAACACAAGCAAAACCTTGAGGTGCGACTAGCGGCACGCAATACATCATACAAGTAATACGCTATATATAAAAGCCGTGTAATATTAATATAGTGGCATGCCAGGAGACTGGCTGGTCATCGATTAGCCGGAAAAATTTTGTACTACCGCATTGCGACGCGCCACCGTGCTCATGCACAAACATCTGACGACGTATACGGATAAACACAAGAATACTGTGTACTGCATTTATAGTCAGGCTGAAATATGATTTAAACATCTGTTGTGTTCCAGACAACATCTGAGCTATTTCTCTTATTATAAGTATTGATAATTAATAGTTGTTTGCAGACAAATATTACCACTGTCTAATAAACTCTACAGGTGATTTTAACACCGAAATAAATCGAGATGCATTTTAGATCGACACAACCAGAGGGTTTGCAGATGCGATTGCTCTACTTTATTTTCCTCTCCAATTTACGACAAAATACCTTTAGACACTTTACTTGCAGGCTGCCTCATTCGGCTACAAAGCAATTTCTTAAGCTGAGAATAGTCCATGTACTCCGTCTGCTTACAGAAATAGGCATATTATTAAAGTTATAGGTCAGTAATGTAAGTAGGAAATCTTGTTGGAAAGCTAAACTATTGCTGGACCATCAAAAACCATGTTATACAGACCCCGTAGCTGTTTACAACTACTGTACTGTGACTGTTCTGGTCAATGACTAGCGATTTTCGGGATGGTAAAAATGTTATAATATTAACTTTGCACTCTTTTGATACTCTTCTAATGAAATAAACTACAAATAATTAAATACAAAAAACCGGAAAAGTGCGAGTCGGACTCGCGCACGAAGGGTTCCGTACCATTATCTACGAAAACGGGAGCTTATCTTTTCTATGGGAGCAAAAAAATCACGTTTATTGTATGGGGGCCCCTTAAATATTCATATTATTTAATTTTTTAGTATTTGTTGTTATAGCGGCAACAGAAATACACCGTCTGTGAAAATTTCAACTGTCTAACTATGTATGTATGTTCATGAGGTACAGCCTGGTGACAGACGGACGGACGGACGGACGAACGGACATCGGAGCCTTAGTAATAGGGTCCCGTTTTTACCCTTTCGGTACGGAACCCTAAAAATAAACTACAAATTTTGTTGTTAATGATATCATAAATAAATCAGTTCTACCCATTTTGATTGTCGATGGTAAGTATCTCATAGGCTTTCTTGCGTAGACAGAGAAAAGTTTTCCTCTGTCTACGCTTTCTTGACAGACGTACAGACAGATGGATAAAAAAATTTTGTTATCACGCTGCGTATGGACTGATTCCACAATTTTCAATATGTTTTTTAACTTTTTAATTTCAATCATTGAGTTATTATTACTACGTATACATATAACTCAATGATTTCAATTGATGCATAAATATTTAAACCAGCCGAAAATTATAAGTCTACAAGTAATAAAGCATGTTATTGAGAAAACAATAAAAATAAATACGGTCTGTAATGTATTCTTTAATGCGATATGTAGTATAGCATTTGTGGATATCCAGAATTGGCGCCTAACAGACTGGGACTTACGAGCAGAGAAAGAGCAAAATAAGTGGAACAAAAACCTTTGTGTCTTATGAATGATTGTTATTTTTTCTTACACGAATCTGTTTTTTATAGAGACTAGCGGGTGCCCGCGACTTCGTTCGCGTAGCGTAGTAATATTATAATCAAATTGATTTGTTATTGTTTGTTTGCAGTGTGCCGAAATTCCGATTTCCCGTAAGAATGAGCGATTTCACCGCAGTAAAAAGTTTTGTTAATGTTGCCTAGGCTTAGTATCTATACACCACAGAAACTCATTCAAATCCGTCCAGTAGTTTCGGAGATTAGCCCGGACAAACAGACAAACAAAAAAATTTAAAAAAACATTGTTCAACATTCATTCACAAAAGTGTTCAAATACTATTTAACATATCCTCCAATTAGTTTTTCCTAAATATATTCAACTAGCTGCGCCACGCGGTTTCACCCGCGCAAATTTCGATCCCGTGGAAAATCATCCCACGGCATCCCATAGGAACATTTTTTCGGGATATAAACTATCCTATGTGTTAATCCATGTTACTCTCTACGTGTGTGCTAAATTTCGTGAAAATCAGTTTAGCAATTTTTGCGTGAAGGAGTAACAAACAAACATACAAACAAACAAATATACACACTTTCGCATTTATAATATAAATAAGATGTACAGACACACGAATATTACTGTTTTATTATATGTATAGACTAGCAGGCCGACAGACACTGTCTTGTCATTATTGAAAAATATGTTGTCATGGTAACGTGTAATGTTATGTGGCCGAATTGACAACACGTTACTAAAACCCTACAATATTGTATATTCGATATATCGCCTGCAGCGCTATCTGCTGGTTTAATTTGTAAATCAAAACTGTTCTCAAGCCCCCATCAACACACACACAAACGTCAAAATCATATAGAAGTTTTACTTCAAATAGCTATATTTACGGAGCATAATTCCGCTTGCGCAATTATCGCTAGACAAGTATTTTGGAAGTTTAACAAGTTTGTAACTCACGCTACGTGGTTTCAAGGTACTGTAGTGCACAGACACACACACACACGTTGACGTGACAACACCTCGTATCTTGGCAAAGTCATTGACTTTTATTTATGGTGGAGGCGACAGACGTGAATCTTCACAATCAAAAGCATTACAAGCATATGCATTTGTGATTTAGTATCTACAGTACGTCTATATATAAGTATAAGAACATAAATTTATCTCTTTCATATTTGACGTTCCGCAAATTCCGACGACTAAAGTATCCATAGTAGGTACTTAAGATCCTACATTTCATATTATGTTTAATCCCGATATTTCCAAAGAATCAAAACATACCTACGCCGATCCACGGGGTGCAGCAATCTGATGAATATCCGATTAGTTACTAAGTAAAGATCTATACATATTTTAAAAGAGAGCCGCACGGCCGCGTCTTTCTCTCTGTCTAAACGCAATAAATTCGAAAACTACCACACGGATTTTTATACGGTTTTCAACAATAGAAAGTGATTCATTAGAAAAGTTTAGGTATAAAGTTTACTATGTTTTTATGTAATTTAGCAGAAATACGGCGTTGAATGTGGAAGAGGTTGCAAAAAATCTAGCCAACTGGGAGCTTCCACGCAAACGCCGCGTAAACTAGCAAAGATATAGAACTGAGTATGTACTAGCGAATTCAAAATCTATAAAAATGTTACATAAAAGTCCGCGATAGCATATCTCTATCTCTTACGATTAATTTACCATAACCACTTTTATGTTTAAATGTTTAATTAAAGTATTAGGTTATTTTCAAAGCTATTTAATTTAATTCTTATCGAAATGAATATTATGTTAGTTCGCTTAGGCGTTTAATTCAGATTAAAATTGCCCTTTACGCGATATCAATCAGATGAACAAAATTGTTGAGATATCGTCAAAAGAATTAATTAACAGCAAAACATTTAAAGGTCGACCAGCCGTCGCCAGCGTCCTATCCTTGAGATGCATATAATATTTGAGGGGCTCCATCAATGTCACCAGAATCAAATTATCAGATCGTGACCGGGCAATGGCCCACCTGCATACCGACATACATTTAAAACATTCCGAAGAGTTGAGAACTTCCTCCATTTTTGAAGTCCAAAATTCACTCGGGCAAAAAGAAGAAAAAGAACTAGTTATCAATGTATCTATTATTCAAGCTTCTTTCTACGCCTTCTATCAAAACCGTGCATAAATCCGTTGGGCTGTTGCTTCATTTTCAAATTCCGGGGAGTTTTTGTGGATTGAGAGAAATTGGTATATAAAGGTACAGGCGTATTCTATAACCACTCCGGAGAAGGAATAGGAATATGCCTACACAGGTCATCGTTGTTTATGAAGTAGGAGACTAACTGCCTAGGGCGTCTCCAAATAGCTCAACTTCGAATGTCCATTACAATTGAATGACTACCTGGAAGCTATATAAAATAAATTACCAATTCGAAATGAAAATGTTGCGCTCACTGATTGTGGGTAACTTAATTGATTTAGGATAGTGATGCGACTCGAGTAGGAATTTGCAACTCGAGTCACTCGAGTAAGATTGTTCCCTCACTCGAGTTATACTCGAGTAAAAAAGTCACTCGAGTGAAAATGTCACTCGAGTCGCCTAGTACACTCGACTCGAGTGTACTCGGCTCGACGTGTTCACTCGAGTGAACTCGGTCAACTCGAGTGAACTCGGTCAACTCGGTGCGCCGAGTTCACTCGGTGCCTCGAGTTCACCCGGTAACTCGGGTGCAAATTCACTCGAGTAGGATTTTTTTTCACTCGAGTACGAGTTTGACAGACTCGAGTGACTCGAGTAAAAACATGACTCGAGTCGCATCACTAATTTAGGGCGAATAACTAGACAAACCACGCCGCCTAGATTATATTAAAGAGTATGTAATATGGCACTTTCTTTTCATTACACGATTGTTATTTTTAAACGGATTGGACGTGATACAACTATGCCGAGTAATAACATATTTTTAGCCATGTAAGAATTTTAGGCAGAAATTTTAGAAAAAATTTTAGAAAGGCAACGATGCGAGAGGAGTGGCGACGGATTGTGAAGCGTGTCACCAACCCTGATGTGACGACCACGACCACTCTGCCAAGAGTGTGACGACTAAGAAGAAGAATTTTAGAATCTTTATTTATAATATTAGGGAGAAAAGAGCAGTCGAAGGACGCCCATAGATATCCGCATAGAGCTTATAGAGATGCGGTGCCCTCCTTCCTCCTCCATGGCCCACCGGCTACTTACACATCGCACGAAACGCGACAGCGCAGCTGTCACTTTACGCCGGTATCGTGTAAACGAGAGGTACCTCCCCGGTCGTGTCGACCCAATACATGACGCATGTATGCAGCGTGGTACTACTTCCTTTCTTACTAAGATTCCTATTTACTTATATACTTCTCAATGCAAGTTTAGATTTTGTTGTTTTCCTAAGCATCACCAAAATAAAAGCCTTATAATAAGGTTGCTTGTCGATGAAATAGTGAATCAGATACAGCACTAGTCGATAACCGAGAACTCTGCATCGCCCTTGAGGTCGACCATGAAAATGCAACCTTCACCTGACTGATCTTTTCGATCTAAGAAGATAATACGTATAGCTACTTTCAATGCTCTCACCCAAAAAAAGGTTAATGACCTTAGCTCATACAATGTAGATTTTTCTTAGTGGCGATGCCAGCCGGTCTACTACGACAACAAAGTCAATTTCAAGGGCACTGGCTTGTATTTTGAATGGAGCGTTAGAAATAAATTTTGTGAGATGATTAAGTAATGAAGAAAAACATTTACGGTGAATTCGCAAATAGAGGATTTACCGTATTAACTATTAATTGGTCAATGACACAATAGATGACACAATGATTTGAATTTAGGGAGGAGAGAGCGTTGTTTATTTCCATATATTTATTTAGATAAGTAGTCGTTGCAGTAAAAATGATTCTATAAAAATTTGTAGTTTTCATTCAAGTACTACTAAAGATTCTTACATCCATTTAAAAAGTTTAGACTACTGCAAGGTATAAAAGTATCATTCTTAGATTCTATTGCAATATTTCAATACCTAAGTGATTCTTAAACACACAAGCTTCAAGCAAACAATCATAACAATCGTCTACCCAACTTATCGTATCGCTACGTATTACTTATTAATTTTCATTGTTTTATGTGTAATCTAAGAGTGCACATACTTTAATCTGTCTCGCGGCAGACGTATCTGATTATCAAATTTTATTTAGATCAAGGGCTGGCCAAAACTGTAAGACATTGTGTCGGGACTTTTGCCAATCTGTCTGCTATTATTACAATTATAATTGACATTCAAAATTGAACCCTATTCTTAAACAGTTGTTAATTAATAGTCCCTGCTCCCTACGCGGTGTCATGTGCTGGTTGCACAATATCCGTTGACGCGGGCGGTTATGTAAGATTCGCTCTCGTGACGTCACGGCTATTTCACTGCGCGGGGTTGTTTCTCGCCGGCACACAATGGACTTTTGTATTGGAGTGGAAAGCGTTTTGTTGATTCGTATCTTTTCAAGGCTTGTTGTTGTATAGTTTTAGCTGGCTACTTATATAAATAAATCATAAGCTGACTTAAAAATGAGCACTGTTCAAAGATCCAAATTTTTTACCTAATTTAATTAAAAACGTTTTAATCAAATACCCTCTAAATTATCTGTCAAATTCTATAGTTTATTTCTGAGAAATTTGGCAGATTATAGTTTTATACTTGGGGAAAGTCTGTGTTAATACTAATTAATGGCCGTAGAGTTCATCGAAAGTGTAGAGTTTTATGCGTATATATATATGAGTAATCATGATACAATTCTTGCCGATTAAGTTTAAACTTTTAACATATATTGTTTACTAGCTGTGAACTGAAAATTGGTCATACCAACGTAGAAACCATCGTGGGCGCGTTCAGAACAACTTTACTAAAGATCATCACTTTCTCAAATGCATTATACAATACGATTTTAGAAAGGACATACAGGACATACAATAGGAATACATATTATAGATATAGATAATTCGTGTCTGTGAAACAATGGAAATACTTACACATACAAAATTTAAACCCAATGGTTCGAGGTGTTTAGGAGTTGACATACCGACTGCAGCACCACCTACTAGATCCAATTGAATTTTTAAGCATCCAGGAAACCATCGAAATACCCATATAAAATTTTAACCCAATCAGTTCAGCCGTTTAGAAGTTTACCCGTTTTCCCATGGGAATAAAGCATTTTCCCGTGATTAAAAATAGCCTATATTAATCTGTGATTATGTAGCATTCAAATGGTGAAAGAGTTTTTAAAATCGGTTTAGTACTTTTGGAGCCTATTCGTTACACACAATCACACACACACACACACACACACACACACACACAAATCTTTCCTCTTAAGTATAGATTGACAGCCTGGTATATCCCACTGCTGGCAAAAGGCCTCTCTACCTACTCTCTTTTCACACCTATCTGTCGAGTGCCAAACAGCACCAATCTTTCCGGAAGGAGTCCAGTTCATCTAATAATCTAGTTTTAATATTTTATGATTATTGAATTTAGTTTTAACAATTAACTGGCTCTACACTAGGAATTGTATGCTTTTTTGTCCAGGATCTTTCCAGAAAATTCCGTACGAAGTATCAATAACATCAGCGTATATCTATCTTTTACCATTTCAGTCTATGAAGGTCAAATAAACAATTATTACAAATAATCAAACAAACATTGATTTCTATATACATCCTGCATATGTTATTTAAACTGTATATATTATTGATATAAACTGTATAGGCTGCATATATTATTTAAAACTCCAGCAATCTTTTAGAAATCGATAGTTAATTACATAGAGATGCTTGTACATAGATAAATGTTAGGCCTTGAACACTTATGCTTAAATAAATTCTGCTACAAGATTCACCCTTATATTAGATAAAATCAAGATTACTTATATATATTTTTATTTATATCTATGCCCAGTACCTATAATTTTTTTTTATAGTATAGAACGCAAACGAGCAGTTGGGTCACCTGATGTAAAGTGATCGCCAACGCCCACAGACATCCGTGACACCAGAGGTCTAACAGATGCATTGCCGACCTTTGAGAGAAGAATATGCTCTTTTCTTGAAGATCCCTAGGCCTCATCGTAATGAAATTGCGCTTATAGCGCAAAGTACTGATCTTCAGAAAATGGATGGTGGTGGTGGAGAATTTGGAATTTTGGCACGAAGAAGTATTAATCCTAACATTTCGTCGGAACTTTATAGTACCTATAAATTATTCAATATAGTACCTACACCAAATAGGTATAAAGGTTTTAATTTATGGTTCCTATATGAACAATATTTTATATCTTATACTAGCTTTTATCCTCGCCTTTTTTGAGTCTGTATTTTTTTAATATACAATATCCTATATCATTTCTCATACTTCTAGGAATATGTGTACAAAGTTTCATGATGACCCGTTGATTAGTTTCGGCGGGAAAGCGTAACAAACAAACTCACATTCACATTTATAATATTAGTAGGAAGTAGGGATATAGTACATTTATAAGTTATTTAACAATTAATTTCATGGTATTTTGCGAGCGTTGCTACCCCGGTCACTGTTACTAAAATAGTGACGCGTCGTCGTGGGGTATGCGGTATTAATTATCGCATACGATTAATTGGGAGACACTGACATAGGTAGAAAACTCGCCTGTCCCCGAAGATACTGTCACCTTGTCGTGGTAGAGGGCTTGCGTGCCTCTGTAATACCCAAGGCTATGCCGGACAGCACCCATACTGGACAGGCTTGGGGGCAGAGGCCAGACAAAGAGCAGCTTAGCTAGGAGGTCCTCCACCCGTCCATCTGAAACAGGCAACAGGATTCCTATTGCCTGCGAATCCGGGACCCTCCAATCATAGCGGCTGAATGCAGGCAGGGGTTTTCGGCCGGTATTGCACTAAGTGTCGAGTCCGACATAGGTCAAGGGGCCACCCGGGTTTAGTTTAATAATATGTGACCCGGACTCATAGGTATCATAGGTACGTAAATGTATTCCCCTGCGTAAAAAACAAAAAAAGAAGGTAGAATATACTCGTAGATTTTCCGCTTTTGTATTAATTTTGAGTTTGATAGTATAATCTAGTTAATATAATACATCTTCATAATATGAATACATTTTTACTCATACAGTCACGATATTAAATTTTGCCACAGATTTGCATAATTATATAGCATTTCAGTGAGCGTAGTTGTCCCCTTTCCTTCAACGCCATTTATAATAAAAAGGGTACAATAAACCCAGTGAGCAATGTAATAATTCAGTCTTTAAGATGTTGTTGAACCGGGATAATACTAACACATAAAATATCTCTCAGTGGGGCGGCGAGCCGTCGCCAGAAGGCTG
>LUGF01019214.1:54995-78391 GCA_001625245.1 Calycopis cecrops | reverse complement strand
GCTGCTGCTGCTGATGATGATGAAAAACTGCAAAAACACAATCTACAGCCCCATTCTTAATTTTTATTACAATAACTATCAAACCTCCGTGCTATCTAAGACGTGGTCTAAGACAGTACAGAGACTTGACGGCGTTTTTGCTCTCGTATTTTAAATTTATTTTTCTTTTTTTTCTAAACAACCGGACCTAAAATTACACATTAAACGTAGCTCTTGAACAAGTAATAAAATTTTATTAATTAAAAACAAAATAAGTTAATTTGTGTAATTTCCTTTATTCATGGTATAAAAATAGTACAAGACCTGAATGGAACGTCTTTTATTGATATTCTGTATAGATAGTATTGTAGCGTGCTTTTGCGGGTCGCCGTATAAAAATTAGCCCTTATGAAGGGTTTATTCTCACAAAAGAAAAATAAATGTTTGTTTACTGTACCTACGCCCCTGTATAAAGAACATTAATCTATGCCATACATTACGTATTATGTAGCGGAATCCGAGCTGGAGGGCGACATGTGGCGCATATACGACTACGTGACGCGGCACTTCGTAGCGACTCTCTCCCGTGACTGCAAGTACCTCTGCACGACGCTGACCTTCCAGGTCGGCTCCGAGACCTTCTCGTACGCCGGCAACGCGCTCATCGACGCCGGCTACACGGAGATCATGCACTGGCAGGTACAGTCAAGTATTTAGCGACATTTGTTTTTAGCACGAAATGGGACAGCATAGTCTACGGCAGTATCATGTTTAAAAGTTTTTGTCTTGTTTCTTTATGAAGTAATGAAATCTCCAACAAAGCCAAACCATGTCTAAGGTATCATGCGATTTCTTAATGATTCAGTTAGATATTATCTGACCGCCCACTGAACAGTCTTTACGCACATTTACTTGACATCCAAATTAACGGCTGAGTAAAAAATATAAATTGTTTCACAAAACCCTTGACATTCATAAATGCAATATGTCAATGTTTGCGTAGTTTTGGGAAATACATGCCAACGTCAAAGACAGACAAATATATGTATATCGGCTATGTATTTCATGTATACTGATTACCCGTATAATAGTATCATAGAAATAAATTACACCAATGTACCTACTACGATGTACGCAGAATACATGTCTGTCATTCATACACACGTCAAAAGTCATGGAGCACAGATATCGCGAGCAAGATGGCATAAGCTCTCGTCTTGTTATATTTTAAGTCTTATAAGTTGAAGAATAAAGTTTTTATTGAATTGGTGTTATAAATCGGATTAGATCGGCCTATGTTGCGCTCTTCTGCGTCAACGACGAAAGCCGATGTAACTTATTTTCGTAGTCGAATTATACCTGTATCTGAGAGAATCGATTTTAGCAAGTAGCTTCTGGACTATACATGTTAATGTGTCTATTGCTTGGCAACAGGCGTTCGGCAAAGACGAGTTCGTGCCTATCTTGAAGGTGGACGACGTGCTGCGAGCGCACGACCACAGATTGGTGGAGTGCCAGACCTCGCCGCCAGACTACCTCACCGAGTCGGAGGTGAGTACTACACGGTGATGATGATTAACATTTGATGATGAGAGCCATAGGGATCGTGCAATAACCATACAGAATGTGCCGTGTTTCAATGTTTATTTTAAGCATTGACTTTCAAAAGAACGACAATGTCATATTGACATTTAATATTGAAATTGTATTTACGTCAAATTTTTGTTTACTAATAAACATCCAACGCAAATATGCCAGTTAAAAGTTCATGATTTAGCCTCCGATTGTCATGACAGTCTAGAAACTCGTTTCCTGTAGTGTCGACTATTCGATATAGCACTGATAGTGTTATAATTCCTCAGGTGATCACATTGATGGAGAAGCACGGTATCGGCACGGACGCGTCCATACCGGTGCACATCAACAACATCTGCCAGCGCAACTACGTCACCGTGGGGCCCGGCCGCCGCCTCGTGCCCACCAGCCTCGGCGTCGTGTTGGTGCACGGCTACCAGAAGGTACTGCTTGTTCAGTAAAGCGTGTATACAAGGTTGATAAAAGCGAGAGGCATTAAATCAAACCACATATTAAGTGTATTATTTCCAGGCTACACAATAAAAATCAGATCAATCGGAGCAATTGTTTAGAAACAGGAATTTTTTAAAGTTTTTTCCCACTTCGTACACGCTGTATCGCAGCTGCTCGCTGACTATAGCGAACACGCTCGCTCGCTCGCTCGCTCACTGTAGCCGCCCGGTACAAAGCATGATTGCATTTTTTCGCTATTTAACTTGTTTGAAAAAAGTATTTTCGTATACCTGTCATAAACTTGTTTTTAATAGTTTCGGATTAACGGAAGGCACTTATAGTATATGTGATTTAATTTAATGCATCTCGCATTTATCAACCTTGTATATATTATTGCTCGTGACTGTACGTGCGGTGACGCATACGCACACGCTTACGTAAAGCGTCAACGCAAACGCAAAGTGACAATTTTTGTTATTTATTACCTTTTCATTTTTTATTAGTATAAGGGGACAACCGAGCAGCTGGAACCATCCTCACGACTAACGACCCCTCTCTCTCTCTTCTCCTCTTAGTTCAATAGGCCACCGCGACAGAACGGCTGTCACTTTAGTGTCGAACATGCGGTCTGTGTCGGTTTAGAAAGCTGTGATGTAATATATGCATATTATATGACAGCTTTCCATTACTCAAGTTGGCTGTACAACGTACATTCCAGATCGATCCGGAACTAGTATTGCCAACTATGCGTTCAGCTGTAGAAGAGCAACTAAACCTCATCTCGGTAGGCCGTGCCGACTTCCGCGCGGTACTGGCGCACTCTGGCGAGATATTCCGCCGCAAGTTCCAGTACTTCGTGCGGTCCATAGAGGCGATGGATCAGCTGTTCGAGGTCAGCTTCTCGTCGCTGAAGACTAGTGGCAAGGCGCTGTCGCGGTGCGGCAAGTGTAGGCGATATATGAGACATATACAGGTTAGTTTAATAACTTGTTTTTTTTAAATATTTTTTTATAGCAACCGGTTATTTTCATGTATACGACGCACATAGACATATTAGAGGTTATACAGATGCGATGCCCTCCTTCCTCTACGGTTACACACCACACGAAACGCGACAGTCTCTTTACGCCGGTATCGTGTAAGCGAGAGGTACCTCTCCGGTCGTCCTGGCCCAATTTGGCTGCTTGTTTGTATGCACCTCTAACTAAAAATATTATCTTTATATAGTAAAAAATTGGGTTAATCGAAAAGTGTACACTTTATAAATATCATTTTTAACTTTTAATAGTTTATAGCTGGCTGTATAACATCTATGAGGATGTCTGTGGGCGTAGTTATGCAAATAGCTCCAATGGCCCCTTTGCCGTATACAAAAAAAAATGTTTCCAGGCCAAGCCCTCCCGCCTGCACTGCTCTCACTGCGACGACACGTACACGCTGCCTCAGAACGGCAACGTGCGCATATACCGCGAGCTCAAATGTCCGCTCGACGACTTCGAACTTCTCTCCTGGTCCTCTGGCGCCAAGGGCAAGAGCTACCCGCTGTGCCCCTACTGCTACAACCATCCGCCGTTCAGGTACTTGCGATAATCGTTAATATTTATTGCAATTAAGGGCAGTTTCACAAGTAACGCGTCCCGGTTAGCCTTTTGGAAACTTAACTGTTCGACACTTTAATAGTAACCTGTAAAACCATTCTTAAACTATTTAGTCCTTCTTTGTTAATTACTGATGAGTTAATTGTTTATTGATTACGATAAACTTCTTAAATAAAACTTTCACCATACTGGGATGAGGGTAAAAATCTGCATGCACCCAAATAAGTAAGTAAAAACTAGTCAAGCTAAATAAAAGTCAATAATTTAAAAAGACGACATTTTATGAACCCATGTGAAACTATATATTAATACTTGACTGAAATACACGCAATTAATAGACAGACTGTAAGGCTAGCTGTGGCAAGCGATAGATGCACCTACTTGCTCGCCTCAGCTCGCATATCCTGCACATAGTAATGCAATATTTGTGAGATAGTCTAGACATTGTTAAAGCCATTATTACTTATATTATTTAAAATACTACAGAGATGTAAATCCTAAACGCAGGGACATGAAGAAGGGTTTCGGATGCAACTCGTGCACGCACCCCACGTGCGCGTACGGCGTCAACTCGACGGGCGTGTCCGGGTGCGTGGAGTGCGACGGCGTGCTCGTGCTCGACCCCGCCGCGCCCAAGTGGAAGCTGGCATGCAACAGGTACACACACATACACACTAAACGTAAATTTGACGGGCGTATTTGCTTGCCTGAAGTGCGTTATATCGACCGTAAAACATTTTCCCTCATTTTTTGTTATAATAACTTTTTTTTCCAATGGATTTATCTTGTTCTAAGTTTTCAAGTATGTGAAAAGTAAAGAAACTAGATACAAGTCTTTAAGTTCCTTAAACAATCCTGTTCTCTTTGAATTATTATTTTTTTTAATAGTAAATAAATGTGAATAACACCACGTACAAGTTTTTAAGTCGCTTTCATTTTGACTGTAACAGGTGTGACGTCATAATCAACATATTCGAGGACGCGTCACGCGTGACCGTGTGCGAGGCGGCGTGCAGCGCGTGCGGCGCGCAGCTCGTTAGCGTGGAGTACCGCCCTGAGCGCACGCGTTTGCCCGCCGCGCTCACCGAGATGACGGCCTGTTTGTACTGCGAGCCAAGCTTCAGCGCGCTGGTGAGTACAAACGTGTGCAGCGAGCGAGTGGGTATAGTGGGTAGGGCCCTATACTGCGAGCGTAACATCAGTATATAAAAGTGTCGCGAGCGTAGTGTGTAGCCTCCATTTTATAATATGTATGCATATATGGCCTATACATATATGCATATATGCATTCAAATTACCGCCCTACCGCAAGCTGAATCTTGCGGTAGGGCAAAACGACGCACAATATCTAACATTAATGTAAAATAAACACTACTTAGGTGGAGAAACATCGCGCTGTGGCGTCTCGGGGTTCGAACCCGCGCGGGCGCGGCGGCAGAGCCCGCAGCAACAAACATCGGAACAAACAACCCAAAGACAAGATGGCGCAGTTGGCTGCATACTTTGTGTAGTGCGTCGAGTTAATGTGGAGATAACGAATACTAGAATAATTAATCTTTGTGTATCATAGTATAATAACCAAGTGTAGGTATTAATTTATTCAAATCATAATTTTAAAAAGTATAATAATTTTGCTGCCCTCTGGGCGAAAAACGTGAACTTTTCGTCCCACTAAGCAAAACTTTTATTTCGGAGAGGAAAATGTATACACACAGGGTCCGTAAAGTAAGAAAACCTTGGGTCAATTGCATGTGATCTGGGACCTTTCGTACCTTCCTTCCCTCGGTTTGTAGTGTATTATATCCCTAAACGTTTATTAAATATCAATAAAAAAAATACTCATCGAGACGTTTGAATTTAAATTTTGATTTAACTGTAAATGTGAAATTAAATTACAACCTTAGAGTACATGTTACGAGTTTTCTCTCTTTGCTAATAGCAAAATAGTGGATATGTCTAGTAAATTTTTATACTTTGTATTGTAAAGGTTTTTTTACAGGCTAACGTTGTCAAACTACTTTATACGTATTAATATTATTACTAATAAGGTAATAAAACAATTTATTTATATTATTGATTATTTTATTTAATACTAGCTGGTACCGGCAACCACGTTCGCGTAACGTATTTTATATATATTATGTATCATAATTACCTATTTCAAATTTTCAAATCCGTGCAAAGTATAATTACTGCATTTCCCTAAGAAATGAGCGATTTTCCCGCAGTAAAAAGTATTCTAGATGTTGTCCAGGCTTAGTACACCATTCAGTTTCATTCGAATCCGTCCTGTTGTTTCGGAGATTAGCCTGGACAATCAGACAAAAAGACAAACCAAAAAAAAACATTAAAAAAAAAATTGAAATGTGTTGTAATGTCGCCCCCAATCAGTTTTTCGTAAATATATTCAATGTACAGACTCTGATTTTACTGTTCTATTATATGTATAAAAAAATTATTCATATTTTATATTGTAGGATACAAACGAACAGTCCGCCATTCCATTCCTCCATTCGGATTTTGATGAAAGTTTTTTGTTATATAGGTAACATTTAGGCTATAATTTATCAATATTGTGGGGCAAAATAGCGGATTGACAATTCGGCCACATAATATTACACGTTACCATGACAACATATTACCAATAATGACAAGAAAACGGCTGTCGGGTCCACTATAACAAAATATCTAAGTATAATATGCTCTCTAAGATATGCTCCGAGACGAATGTTGACTTGGCGGTAACATATATAGCGACAGCTATCTGCGCAGGACATATAAGTATGTTTTCGCAGGCACATGTGCACTCTCTCTTCTCGCATTCTTTTATTCTGATGGGACGGCGATCCGACACGACCGGAGAGAAATCAGACTGAGACCGAGAGCTGCACGAGTCTTCAGGAGCTCGTATGTAGCACAGGTATATACCGATCTTGTCAGCGAAAATCAGTGTATATGTTACCGGAAATGAACGATAATACCTAGATTTCATACATTTCCAGTAACATATGTATTTCTTGAATTTAAGTTTAATTTAAGTAATTAAGAAATAAGCAAATCAAGTACCCTCCTCCCCCCTTCAGTGCTTACGTAGTAGTATTAGTGGTAGTAGTCCAAATGAGCCAAAAGATCGAGCTGCCCGGAAATAACAGGGTCATCAACGGTTTGAGTCGCTCTATGTTGGATACGCTCATTTGGAATCCAAAGGCTAAACTTGCCTCAGAGAAGATGGGTATACTCAGTAGGGCTAAGCAGTACTTCACACCAGCCCACCGACTGCAACTCTACAAGGCGCAGATCCGCCCGCATATGGAGGGCACCTTTGGGCAGGGGCCCTGAAATATCATCTAGATCCATTTGACCGTATCCACATAGAGCGACTCGAATCGTTAATGACCCTATTATTTCCGGGCAGCTCGATCCTTTGGCCCTACGGAGAGATGTCGGTTCCCTCTGCATCTTTTACCGTATTTTAATTGGGGAGTGTTCCGAGGAATTGTTCAGCTTAATACCAGCAGCTGAGTTCAATCATTGGACATCGCGACAGAACTCAACGTTCCACGCCCACCACCTCGATATTCCTAATTGTAGTACTGTGCGGTATAAACGCCATTTTTTACCGCGTACAATAGTACTTTAGAACCAGCTGCCACCCTCTTTGTTTTCGATCCGATACGACTTAGGGATCTTCAAGATAAGAGCATTCCTCTTTCTTAAAGGCCGGCATCGCTTCTGCAAGACACCTAGTTTTTCGGATGTCTATGGACGGTAGTAGTCACTAAGCACCTGCTCGTTTGCCCCCTACAATAAAAAAAACGGAAAAAAAACGCGCCCTGTGCTGCATGCCTCACGGGTTGCGCGGAAACGTGTGCATATTATGAAGAATACAACTTTTTCAACATTTTGCATCGCTTTATCTCCGAAATGGCGATTCTTAGGGTAAAAAGTGTATAAACAGTTTTTATAGATAATTGCATGATGAATATTTTTTGTCTCACTTATTTTTATTATAAAACTTGCCGTTTAGCTGGAAAACTCAAAAAACCGATTTTTGCAACATTTGACCATTTTTGAATTTTTGAATACTTTTTTTTCCACACTTCGGATGTTTGTGGATAATTGACAAATTGTGTATAATAGGGTTCCCAACATTCATGCCAATTTTTGGCAAGGTGCGAATTAATGTAACCTTCAATGTCTATTTTGACCGGACTATTAAGTTAATTGATTTTATAATAGAATTCTTTGTTTCTTTTCATGGTCCTCTTTAATCCCTCTTCTCCTCCCTATTTACGCTCTCGTTTCTCTCTCGCTCATCTGGAGGATTCATCCTGTAGATCTCATAGACGCACCGTGCTTCAATAACTATTTACAAAATTGGTTACTCCTACAGTTTCCGATACAAAGGCAGACAAAGAAAAGTTTTTAATATCACATTTCGTGTAAATAATGCACTTAAAACACACGGAAACTCGAATGCTAAAAAAATACGGACACGTCGCTATTTCTATATTGGATATTTATTTAATTGCGACATCTGGGTATTCCCTGTCAAATTACACATAATGTGCAATCAGCAAAGTGCACACAGTTCATAATAAACGATGGTCACACGATGCAAATCACAATCAGCCTTGTGTGGAGGTCAGTCGGAGGCCACTTATAATAGTTACACCCATAGTAAATAGCGCTACCGTGACCTATATTTCACACGAGTACTTTCATCTTACGTACCCTGACATAATAAATGTAATAGCATTGTGCTTATTACAGAAGACTAGAAGAAACTTCAGAAGGTTTCGCTAATTGTATTTATATGAAAACAATATTATATATGTACCTCATGTGTACCTATAGTGGTAAATATTATTAATGTATCATTACTTGAGTGAACTTCTTAAGAAACGATATATATCGCCGCCGAAATTCCACTAGAACGTTCATTTTATCATATCGTACTAGCCGCCGGCTTCGTTACCGGCGGTCCATATAGAGACGACCATCTTCGCAGGACATTATATAGCGCACTCTCTATTCCCTCATTCTCCTTTCCGATGGGACGGCAATCCGTCAAGTCCGGAGAAAAATCAGACGCAGGACCGACGGCTTAATGTTCTCTGTGAGGCACGGGTGTGTACCAGCTTTATCTTCCTGACTCCGGACAGTTATTAGAATTTTAAATTCCCAATAGGTCCGACGCGAAATTCGTACCCGGATCCTCACCATTGTAGTTGAAGATGCTTACCAGTTTGTAGTTGAAGACCACGTGACAGTCCGTATTTTGTTACATTACAGGTGGAGGTGTAGAATCCCGAGTATGTCGCTAAATGAGTAGGCATGTAGTTTGGACCAAACATGTTTTATTTAAATGAATAAAATATGGTATGATTTGATCTGTGGACTGTGGACTTTTTTTACACACCACGTTAGCCTAGCCCCGTGCTAAGTACCGTAAGGACTTGTGTTACGGGTACTAGACAACGGAATATATTTTATCTACACTAATGTTGTAACATTCTACTTATGTTTTCAATACTTGACTTATAATAACTACCTACTGTTATAGCTCAGACAACAAAAAACTCAATTTAAGCAATTTGACATGATGTTATAATATCCAAATCGATATCGTAAAATCTCATTATAACACTGTGTGAGAGCGAGAGAGAGAGAGAGAAAGTGGTGAGAGAGCCTTATTTCAAAATCCTAACAGAGCGCGTTCGCTCCTGATTGGCCCTGCGCGCGCTGCAGCTGCGCTCTCATTGGTTCAATGCCAGCTTGCAAAGGATTTGCGAGAAAGAGACAAAGCTCTACAAAAAAATGAAAGCAAAAATGAACGCCACAGACAACGAATAATCTACTGTTTAGTAGAAATTTAAAAGTAAAGTCATGTGATTTTTTCACATTATATTTCCACATTGAAGCTAGTCAGCTTAGCCAATTTTATTAACATTGAATTATAAAAAGTATATATTTACTCTTTTTTTGCAATCAAATTAAAGCATTTAATAAAAATATTTATCTTCGAAGAACATTACATTTTAAATCGTCGGTCAAACAGTCGTCGGTCCAACAACGAATGGGGCAATACGCGTAAATTTTATGTTTCGCAATGTTTGATTAATTGATTAATTGCATTAGTGAAGATAAAGTATTGTATGCAACTGCATATAACACGGGTATTAAAACACTCGTGTTTTAATACCCTTCTTTATATGACAGTTGCATAAACTACTATAATATGTTTTATAAATTAAAGAAATTTTATATATTTAAGATTTTTGTTGTACAGGGTTAGTTTTTGGTCACCGGCCATATTTAAAAATAAGGAAATAAACATCATTTCCAGGGTGTGTTTTAATTTTTTATCGTCGTATTTGTAATATTTTGTTACATAAACATCTATTTGAAACGGTCCGTAAATATACCTGCGCGCATTAGCACCCGAAGAGTGTGTGGACCTCGACAGCTAATTGTGTTTCGTATTCACTGCGTGCGGCGCGAGGTGGCTATGTACAATTATGTTAACCACATAGTATTTATTTTCGTACGGGACAAAAATATTTTTTATATTATTTTTATTATTTATTATATTTCATAAATCGAATGTAAGTATTATCGATTCTGAACCAAATCTGAAATTTTGGCCGGTGACCAAAAACTAACCCTGTAGAAATACATTTAATACATAGATAAACATCCATGACCAAGGCGGGATTCGAACCCGCGACCCCTGGCGCAACATGCTCCGCTTATCCGAGCCCTGCGCCACTGCGCCAGCCTGGTCGTCTATGGTCTACGTCTGGTGATTTGATGTTCACCAACACGCAGCCCGAGCTCTCATATCTTTACATTTCAAAATTCCAAACCATGGTCGCGTGGCCTTCTCGCATTTTATAATTTTACACTTAACTTTCTTAGTTTTTCTTATACTGCTTATACAATGTGTAAAATAAAAGGATCTGGACTTATTTGCCCGGATATTTTTATTTTTATTTTCATTCTACAATTGGGTCATCGAATGCAAAGATATTATGTGAAAAAATACAAAAAACGTGAAATAATATTCAAATTTTTATAAAATATATTATTACTAGCTCCGCCCCGCGGTTTAACCCGCGTAAATTTCGATATCCCACATCCCACACGAACATTTTTTCGGGATAAAAACTATCCTGTGTGTTAATCCAAATTACTCTCTATGTGCCAGCCAAATTTCATGCAAATCGGTTCTGCAGTTCTTGCGTGAAAGAATAAAAAACAAACAAACATACAAACTTTCGCATTTATAATATTAATAAGATGTTGCGTTATACTATGCAATATTTTGCCGCTTACGGTGGCATGACAAGTGAGTTTTTAATTTTATGATGATGATAGAAATAATAGAAAATGAACTGATAAGCTGGCTGTCTTTGTCACGTCAGATGATAAAAGCACACCAATAGAAGCATTTATTTTGTGTAGGCGTAACGATGTCACAGACAGACATACACATAATATAAATGTTAAACTTACTTATGCGCTAGGAGTTAAAAATAAAAGTCGAGTTAAGATTTAAGTCTTCATTTTATTGTGAAGGTTGGTACTATTATAATGTATAGGTACAGTAAGCTTACAATGTATATCGTTACATTCGTTTGTAATCGTATATTGAACAGTTATATGTAAAAAAAACTTATCCGAACATTTAAATAAAAGGGAAAAAATAACTTAACAATATTGACTTCAAATGTGTGCAAGAAAGAGGCGTCCGTAAAAAAATCAGTCCTTTGTATACTTAAAACAACTAAACGTAAAAAACATAGAACACATTATTATAATACAAACACAGCATAAAAATAAATTACAAAAAGGAACTTGTATAGGAAAACTAAATAATGTAGTACATGTAATATAATTGGGATCTGCTTATATATTAATTATATATCACAGACAAGCTAATATGAAATGTTATAGCAATCGAATATTTATATTACTCAAATATATACAAAATAGACACGATCTTTCTATAACAATGTTCAGCATGGGGTATTTTAATATATTAAAAATGTAGAGGGAAATATTCTTGTATAAGACGATTTGGTAAACACATCTTATTGAACGTTTAAGACAAAGAAACATTTGGTGTGAAATTTGCAGTTATATTAAACTAGAGTTTACAAAAAATATAACTCAAACTGAAATAGTCAATGTAAAATACGTCGGAGACTTTCATTTTCAAATGCAAATTGCAAAATATGAAATAGTGACGAAAGTAATAATTAATAATAGATAATTAATATCTGTCGATTTAGATGAATACAGTAATTATATGACACAATTACTATTATAATTAAATTGTTCAAAATAAAATGACAGCAAATAGGCATGGAACAAATTCGATGACCAAAGAGTGATAACAAAACCATCTTATACAATAATATTTTATAGGCCTTTAAAAGAATTTTAGTTAACTATTTTCACCATAAATTTGGTCACTTGGAGAATAAGATATAATAAAATCTATTAAAATTTATCTAGGTGCAATATATAGTTACTTACTGAAAATTTTACTTATTCGCATCGCGTTACTATGAATAAAAGTAATTTAAAAAATATACTATGAAATATGAAAAAAATATACAGAAATTGAATTGCATGATATGCGTCGTCAAATATAATTATGAAATAGTAAAGATTACTATATATTATGAACTAAATTCGTTTGAAATTAAGTTTGAAGTCGTGAACTCTATAGGCGATATTATTATTGTAGACGCGTTTTCTTGTGTTCGCGTTGTGAAATCGTGTGCTTGTTATGCTTATACTTTGTTAATACACGTTGGAGTAACGAAGTTAGCAATCCACAATATATATTGTCGAATACTAATGTCAATTACTGACTAAACAAAATTTAAAATTGCAACGAACTTAACGTTTTCAATATATTTTTAATTGTGATAGAAATTGAGGGCTCTTCTCAATTTAGATCACCAATGACATGATATTTGGTAGTTTCATATTATATCAGTTAAAAGTTGCTTTTGCTGCTTTATAAATAATATTTATTTACCGATAGAGGCGATACACAATTAATTGATCTTTAACAGATTATAACACAGTAGGTACGTATTTTGATCGGCTATTTGATAAGTTTATTATGTAAAGAGAGTATTATAACATCGTTACCTAAATTCCCCTTAAGGGAAAGTTGGAGTATACATCTATATCTGAGAAAGATCAGTTAATACAAACAATTAAAATAGCCTTTCTAAATTACAATTATAAAATATAAAAGATGTTCTTAAACTATCACATTAACTTATCTCCAACTAAACTAACATCCTATGAAATAAATAAAAGAAAACAGACATCTCTCAAATTATCATAATGTTGAATCCTACTTCATTATAGAAATTAAGTAGTTTAGCCGAAACTAATAGTATCATATCTGTTGTGCAATATTTTATCCTATAGCCTACATTAAAATCTAAGAACTTATAATACTAACGAAACTACTTACTGTACACCTAATCTCCTCATTTTTGAGATTCGTTTATTTAAATGGTTATTAATTGTACATAATTGTACTATACTAATATATTAATTTTAATCTCACTGATTTTGATAACATAATTAGTATCTAATAGCTTTATATACTTAATAGCAACTATTTACAATTTGATACTCCAAGGATTTATTCCTATGTATTTTAAGCATGTTACTCATTGTTGTCTAGGTATTTGTTTCTTAATCTCTAAAGAATATGCATTGTGTTTTTGTAACTTAACAATTTCATTGTCTTATTTATCTAAATATTTATTAAGAAATTAATTCGTTATTCTTGTCCAGGTCTTTTGTTTTATGAAATGTATTTTTTTTATAATATTAACTGGGAATGTATGTGTTGGTCGATTTCGCGAAATGAAGTTAATATATTATAAAGGTTACTATAGTCTGGTCAATTTAGACATAAAAAAGTGCTAAAATAACAATAATTCCCGGAAAGCCAAATTTTGGTGGAGACCTATAGTTTGCCATTACAAATCAAGTTTTAAAAGTCCCCATCGATCCTATGTGTGCTTAAAAAGTTATTCGAGGTCAAAGGTCAAAATTTGAGGTTTTTGGATTTTGCTTGAAAACGGTAAGTTGTATCAAAAAAAACTTTAGACCAAAGTTGTAGATCTTAAAATTATCTACAAACATGGTATCAATGATTTTTTCCTAACAGTTACCATTCCTGAGATATCGCGATTCTAAGATTCATATTATACATGATACGCACATACTCGTATAAGCCACGTATATACATACTTGCTGCGCCCCGCGGTATCACCGGCGTAACTTTCGATCCCGTGGGAATATCGGGATGAAAAATAGATGTTGCCGATTCTCAGACCTACTCAATATGCTCACAAAATTTCATGAGAATCGGTCAAGCCGTTTCGGAGGAGTATGGCAACGAAAACTGTGACACGAGAATTTTATATATTTGATTAGGCACTTAATACAAGTATAAATACTTATTTGTGTCTCTTTTATAGATATTATACTATCCTAAAACATTTATTCAAATGGTAGCCAGTCCCTAACTGAATTTCCTCTATGCACGGCTTGAAAAACATCGGGCTATTCTATTGTCCGTAGTGTTACAAGGACCCACATCCGCTATGTGAAACATATGACTATTATATGACTAACATATGACTATTATTTGACTCTTAGAATCGCGATATCTCAGGAATGGTAACTGTTAGGAAAAAAATCATTGATACCATTTTTGTAGATAATTTAAACATCTACAACTTTGGTTTAAAGTTTTTTTTGGTAAAACTTACCGTTTTCAATCAAAATACAAAAAACCTCAAATTTTGACCTTTGACCTCGAATAACTTTTTAAGCACACATAGGATCGATGGGGACTTTCAAAACTTGATTTGTAATGGCAAACTATAGGTCTCCACCAAAATTTGGCTTTCCGGGAATTATTGTTATTTCAAATGTCTAAATTGACCGGACTACTAGTTATTGAATATTTTTGTATTTCACTTTCGCAGTAAATGTACAGAATGTATTTGCACATGTGTTTATACATAATTTTAAAGGCAAATGTTACGTAAATGTCATGCTACCATATTCCGTTCTATACTTCGATCAAATATAGCTTATACAGTTTTTATTCGGATTCAATTATCATTCAATCTACAATATAGCTACTTCTGGATCCAGGGAAGGCCACATAGCATTAGGTATATTAATATGTATCTTTTAAATAAATCTTTGTACTATTATATCGTAAAGATTGCCAGGGATCTGTTATATGTATTTACGCTTCTACTTTGTTTACAATACGTATAGCTAATTCTCCAGGTGTGGTCCGAGTTATAATACAAAAGATGAGAATTATCGATAAGGATTTTCTAGAACAGATTGTTTTAACGAGGCCATCTCTTCGAAACATTAATACTGAAAACATATTTAATGTATGTACCTACTAAATAATGCTTTATACCATATTCCAAAATCGAAAATAGGTTTTAGGCAAAACTTAATTTAGGAAGCGATATGTAATTTTATATATCTAAAAACGAATTTAGTTATGTTATTGTCAGAATAATATACAATGTATATAAGAAAACAGCGCCTATGAAATACAAATTTGATCTTGGATAATGGTATAAATGAGTTATCAGTAAACAATTTCATACATCTGTATACACCAATAGAAGGTATACTATTTTTAAGCTATTAATAGCTTATAATATATTGAGCCGCTGAAGTATATAATATATTTAATTTTCACTATTTAAAGCTCTTAGTTTTCTTTTTATGCGAATACTATAATCGCATTAAATACCTAAGGCCCAATTAAATAGTTATATATAGGCTACCGTTCGTAGCGGGCTATGATTACAGTTTTAGAATTTACAGCTAAGTATGTGTCAAGTATTACTAAATTATTAGAAAAGGAAACCGAAGTTTTGCTTTTGGCAATATTAATAGAAGTAAATCTATTAAATTGGATACCTAAATGTTCTTAACACTCACTTAGAGTTTGTTAGGAAGGTCACTTAGAGATTGCAGCACTTGAGTGTTCAGTATTAGTTCGAAACTTCAATAGTACATACGCATTAAAAGAATAACCTCATTAAATGGTCCACACTTGAACTTTTTCTGCAATAACACACCAACTCGCTTGATCGTAGTACGATGATACTACGTGAAGACTTTCCACGTACTTTTCTATAAGTTGATCGAGTTCCCCCTTCTTAAATACGTGATAATACCTGTGATACGTTACTGCACCACCTTCGGATGGTAGGCTATCCGAGCCATCACTCAATGATGGTAGTAACGGCGCATGGGGTAAAGCACGACTTGGAATAGCGGGCAACGTCGCTGTATCTTCCGAAGATGATCGGTTTTCCATAAATTTCCTTTCCTTTGAACATTCACTACAAGATGGTAAAGAAGCTAAACTGGCACAGCCTAATGATGCCGTGCTTCCAGTTTTATCTCTTCTACTCCAATCACTGCCAGCTGACGTATCACTGGATTCTATCGAAAATCCAGATTTTAAAGGAGCTGTGCTAGTACTTGACCTTGAAGTAATGGATTCTGGACTAATCTCCATCTTATCTAGGTCACTTGAATCAGTAGATTGTCCAACCTTCAGCGATGATCGTTTGTCGGTGCTAGTACAGAGAGAGTCAATACTGATTTCTGATTCAAGAGAATATCCGGTTTCAAGAGATTGACTTGTATCATATGCTCCAGAGTCAATTGTTATTTCTGGGTTACCATTGCTAGAAGAGATCGCGCTGTCTTCATCTGGGTTTTTCGTTTCCAAGTCGGTAAATTTGTCATCATTTGTAGGCTTACAATTATACTGAACGTTAGCACAGTTATTAAGATAAATATCTTCATCACTTGTCACTTTCATACTTTTCTTCAGTTCTCTGTATTTGTTTATAATCGGGTCTACGTCTTTTGATCGCTTCTTCCCTTTGGTTTTTGTGATACATTTTGGGAATAGCTTATTAATTTCTGCCTCTGGTGTATCCTGAATACACGTTATAACTTTATTCTTGTTTGAGGTTAAGGAATCCCTACTTAACTTATTTTGTGGGTCTTCTAGATGTTGTAAGCTGTTTGATAGTTCATCGAGTATCTTTTGAGTATTTCTGTCTTCCTCTTCTCTCTTTAGCCTAAGTGAAATACTCTTTTCGCTGCTGCTGCTACTGGTCAAGTCGAAATCATCCTCATTAATACGTTTTGAATATTGGTCGATTTCCTGCATTAACTTTTCGCTTAATTTTTCGGCAAATTCAGTTAAATGATGACTACGATCTTGTTGTTCGTTAACCCAATCTTCTTCTTTAGATATCATGTCTGATTTACAAGTAATTAAGCGTTCATTTGCTTGTATTCTGTTAAAACTTTCTGATTTGGATATAGACTTATCTGAATCTGTACTTGACATCGATATAGAATCGTAGGGCAAACGTGTGGGACTTCTATGGTGTTTACCCAGATTTTCATCGAGAGATCTTCCTTCAGGTCTGTTAGGGGAAAGTCTATTGAGGCTCCATGTAGAATTACTAGTACTGCCTTGTCTTGGAGAACGGTCTTTTGACCTTCGACCAGGAGAAAGCCTTTCTAAGCTGGATGAACTGCCACTCGAGCTCGTGTGTGATTGGGATGGTGATTTATCTTCTAGTATGCGTAAATCACCTGGTGATAATTTATTCAGACTCCAGTTGCTACTGCTACTGCTGCTAGAAGCACCTTGGACTATTGCCATTGCTTCCGAGCCTTCCATTTTTTCTAAGTGTCGTCTCTTTGAACGTGGACTTGATTGAATAACTGTTTCACAGGTTTCATCCAGTGAATGTGCAACCTCGGCTACTGCTTCAATAAGGTTTTGAGGTGCTGGAGACATTGAGGGTGACTTTTCAACTGGCAGTCCGTCATCTTTTTTTGCTTCTAACGAAGATTGATTTGATAAATCTGTAAAATAATCGTGACTCTGGTTAGTGATATTTACTTACGTTTTAAAAAAATATAATTAATTTATTATTTTTTGTTATTATTATCAGCCTGGTCTATCCCACTGTCGAGCAAAGGCCTCTCTCTGCTCTCTTGCCACACTTCTCACGCTTTCACACTTCAAGTGCCATTATTAATTAATACGTTATAATAATACTAATGTCAATAATAATAATAATAAAAGTTAAGTTAGGTATAGTAGTTTTTTAATACTTTACCATATTTAATTGATTATTATATATGGTTTTCAAATAATTTAATTTTAATGTTACATTAATGCCTTATGAACATCAATAATAATAGTTAAAAAATATTTTACAATTTTAAATAAAAGGCCTGCTGACCTAATAATACATTACCTTTTTCTAAAGCAATTTTACGAAGTTCCTCTGGTACGACACTTATAACACTGTCCACGGAATCAGGCGAGGATACACCACTTGAATCGCTATCCATATCATCTATAGCTGGATTAAATAGTTCTATCGACATGAGTTTCGGATGACTCTTTGCTATAGGCTCCGATGTACTTGAACTATTACTACGAACTATTGGAAATGGAGGCCTTCGACTTATATTAATAGGTGGAATTCCTTTGTTCAGCATCTCTTTAATTTGCCGTATTCTTTCTTTACGCTTTTTGTCGGATACTTTGGAGTCAAGTGCGTCAGTCGATGATTTGTTTGATTCTTTTGGTTTAAATTGGGGTATTTCTGGCAATTCAGCTACGGTTTGTAAAGTAATCTTAGGGTAAGGTTTTACGTCTTGTAGTAAAACTCTAGGTTTCATATCATTTGATTCTATTGTTAACTTCTGAATTTCTTCAATGTCCTTGTTAATTTCAGCTAATAACTCTTTTGTCACATCACTAGGAGTTTCTTCCTCTTCTTTAATCGGAGGTATTGGATCGATTAAATTAAAAATTTCTACGGGTAGTGTTGTGACTGGAGGTGGCTCCGGTTCCAATTTAAATATATTGTCCTCCGATTCTATTTTAGGTGGTGAATTGGGTTGACTTTTTGATAATGGCTTTTGAACAGTAGCTGTCGCAGAATTCGTTGTTGAGTAATTTTTTAAACTATATTGTGCTACTAAAATCTTATTGTGAACTGCTCCAGGAGTTTGAACAGCATTCGGTGAGGATGGCGGTCTAATTAAAGGGAATGCCTGCTTTATTCTTGGCGACGGTAATCCTGGAGAACTTTTCATTCTTGGTGATGTAGGAACCGAAGATACTTTTAATCTTGGCGATGTTGGACCTGGGGATAGTGGAGTAGGTGATAACGGATCCCCAGAACCGTCTGCTTTCGGTACATAAATGACAGATGCAAAACTATCTTCAGAATCAACGCTCGTGTCACTTTGTAAACTACTATCTTTAGATGAATCTGACCCATCTTCTTTTGAATGTCGTCTCTCAGGAAAATTCTTATCATTCATTACATTATTGTCATTAGGTGTAGGAACTTCTGGTACTGGACCGTGACTCTTCCATCCTTGGAGCATTCTTACAAATACTGTTACTTTATCTATATTCGTTGTCGAAGTTTTGAACTTATTAGTAAGGCCATTCTTGAGAGACTGAAATTTTTTAGCTGTAGTAGCTGACGTCGAAAATATTGAGTCACGTATCGAATCAAGTGTACCTGGTCGTCTGTATAAATATTCTTCATTAAGAGATGCTTGCTTTTGTATATTCTTTCTTAGTCGTTCCTTTTCTCTTAATCTTTCTACAGACATAAGTTCTTCGTTAAGAGAAGTTTGCTTAAATACTCCGGGTTTTTTCGATTGCACTTTATGGGTGTGTATTTTGAAGTTAGGCATTTCCTCTACCATAATTTTCATATCCGTCGGCTTATCTAGGTCTTCATCGGCGTCATCTTCGTTTATTGATTTTTTTTGTTTAACAAGTCGAGGCTTCTTACGTGGTTCTATAGTAACTTCTAATGGCGGCTCAGTGATTACGGGCTTGTTATCGTCACCTCCCAAACTAGGAAGGCTAGATCTAGATCGAACAAGAGCGTGACGTTCTATTTCAGCAATATCAGTGAGACTTCGAGATTTTAAAGTAGACGTCTCTGATTGCTGTGAAATTAATCGTGGAGGCAACACTTCATCTAGTCGTCTTAATTCGATTGGCAGATCCACAGCGGGTGGTTCGGGACGAGGACATGGTCTTTGAGTTATTCTTGTTCCTATTCCCCATGATGGTAAGAATGAACGTCGACCGGCTAGCCGCTGCAGAGCTCGTCGTACAAAGGAGTAACAAGTTTCGTTTGGCGACGATAGCGAAGATGAGCCCGGCGAACCATCGCGACTCTTCCAGGGTCCCGAACAACTAAAACATGGAAACAATTTAGTTATCACTTAAGTTTGTAGACAAATCATAGAGATTAGAAGAAAATGAACGCATTATAATACTCTAAAAATATTCTCTTTAGAATCTTAAAGGGATAACGAACTTGTGTGTTTTCAATTACATATTTGTAAATATATCAATATTGTTGGTATTTTTCCTCTAGGCAAATTATATAATGATCAAAATCAATGATCGTGAAGATTTGTTATAATTTATTATATAAATAATTAGAAAATATTGAATTACTTACTGTTCATATTCTACGGATAGAAAGCGAGGCGCGGGTGGAGGAGGACAAAACGTTGGCGGTCGGTGCCAAGGAATAAGGACGTCCTGATAAAAAAAGATAATTTTATTATATAATCATGTGCGTTCGTAAGTAGATCTGAGCTAAAATGTTCAAGCACTTCCTCATTCCAAGTGCATTTTCAGTCTTTGGTTTTAGTGCCAACGGTAGCTTTGGGCTATTCCACGGTTCCTTTTTAAAAGATCCATCTGTCAAAAGCTTTAGTACAATAGTTATTTTTATTTCTAATTCCTATCAATTATGATGTTTTTTATTACAAGCTTCTTGAATACAACACATTTTTATATCAAATACGTATTATGATAAGGGGTAAATTATAATTTACCTGTGAATGAAAATTCCTCCCTTCGTGTTCCATTGCCCAAACTGTTAACAGCAGTCTGCCGCCGATTCTTGTGATACGCGCCAGTTCCCGAAGTGCCATCGCCCGTCGCTCGACAGTCGCGAAGTGATGTACTACCGCGATGGAGAGCACGGCATCAAACGACTCGTCCCGGAATGGGAGGCACAGGTTGTCGCATACGACCACCTGGAAGTTAAATTGCATTGACTTACATGCACAGATTTGAGAAGCCCTGAACATTACATTCATATAATTAGCTAAGCCTTGATGTCCTTTTAAATCCCAAGCGATCTGTCCAATTTCACAAAATTTCCAAGTAAAACGGGTAAACTGTTTAAAAAGATGAGGTGTGTACCTATTTAGAATGGATTTATTACTAATGGATGAACATTTTTGTGTTTCGATTAGACATTACCCATCTTATTTATATTAAACTTATCTATACTGAACTAGACTACTATGGTTTAGATTAGCAATCATTTGCTCATAAAAGCTCTTTGGGGTCGAAAGTAAGAAGAATATTAGTCGATAAGTAAAATCACCTCATTGCTGTGATGATGCGCCTGGGATGCAAGCCGATTGCAACGATCACCACCAACGGTGAACACTGAGGGATTGACGCTAAGGTACTTGCCATTACCACAGCCTGCAAAGAAGTAGCAGGTTAAACATAACATTAATTATGACATAATTGTTTCTATAAGTAAAATTATTAAATAGTGTAAAATGCATTGCATGCACGACATGCAAGAGACAGTGGCACACTGCATGCTTGCAAGCAGGTGAATTGGGCCGGCACGACCGGGGAGATATCTCTCGCTTACACGAGACGAGTTCATTTGCCGCGGTATAACAAAAAAAAAGGAAAAAGATTCTTTAAAACGTGACCACAGATTGTAGAAAAATACCTAAGTGACGCTGTTGAAATCACAATCTATACATTAACAGTAAAATTCGTGTGTCTGTATATTGAATATAATATTTACGAAAAATTAATTGGGGGCTATGTTAAAATAGTTATAGAACACTTTTACCTAAATTGTTTTTAATCTTTTCGTCTTTCTGTTTGTCCGGGATAATCTCCGAAACTACTGGAAGGATTCGAATGAAACTTTTTGTGCCTGGTCAACATCAAAAACAAACTTATTACTGCGGTAAAATCTCTCATTCCTATGGGAAATTGGAATTTTGGCACCATGCAAGCAAACAATAAGAAATCACTTTGAATATAATATCCATACAAATATTATAAAGATGAAGAGTTTGTTTCGGTTGAACGCGCTTATCTCTGGGTGGGTCCGAACGAAAAATAATTTCAATGCTATTTAGTCCGTTTATCGAGGAAAGGTAGAGGAACTGTCTACCATCTCACTCTGTGAAGTACGCGTGTTATGCGAGTGAAACCGTTCATTAAAATAGAATAAGAACGAATTCTATTATTTCAAGAAGGTCATTCAATTATCGACAGCTTCATGAACAATTCAACATTGAGATCATATTAAGATACCCTCATTCTGAAGCAACGTTTAGAAATTTACTTGGATAAAAACTATTTATGTTTGTTTCGATTGTATTTTTTTATTATTTTGTTGACTTTGCTTGAGTTTTTGAAAACTGAAGAATCAAGTTGCTTAGTAGTACTAACAAAGTATTTTGAGGACTTAAAATACCCTCAAAGATTTAATAAAGTTTTTAAAACTTCAAATTAATTTGATAGCAAATAATATATTCCTCTAAACCCAAGTCTAATTTTGTTATTAAATATTAAAAGCTGGTCAACTAACAGATGTGATCTTTTCGTCTCCTACGCTTTGATATTTATCAGATGAAATATTGAATTGCTAATTATGTTTTCGTATACCAAGACTTGCGTGGGCTGAGAACGGTTATTAAGTTGTGGGCTCGCCCACTGTTACAGCGAATGTTCCTAAGCAAACTCCTTTACATATTCTGTGTAAAATTTAATGTTATTAGACGAAAGAAACATCGCAGGTATGGTGTCACTATTATATATCATTACTAGCTTCTGCCCGCGGCTTCGCCCGCTTGGATTTCGGACTTCAGAAATTATTCAAAATTTTAACTTATTATGTTATTCTGATATGAAAGCTATATTGCTGTAAAGTTTCATTCGAATCCGTCCAGTAGTTTCGGAGATTTACTGTTTTATTATACGTATAAATTATATTTTCGATAAGCTTTTGAACGTGATCTTCGACTCTCTCTGGAAGAGGCTTATATACTACACGTGTTCTAGCTGCTGGTGATGATGATGATGATTATATTTTCGAAGAAAATTGTAAGGGATACAGAGTGATGTCGGTAAATAAATAATTTTATCTACACTAATGTTGTAATATTCTACTTATGTTTTCAATACTTGACATATAATAACTACTATTAAAGCCCAGACAACAAAAAAATCAATTTAAGCAATTTGACATGATGTTATAATATCCAAATCGATATAGTAAAATCTCATTATAACACTGTGTGAGAGCGAGAGAGAGAGAGTGAGTGGTGAGAGAGCCTTATGTCAAAATCCTTAACAGCGCGCGCTCGCTCCTGATTGGCCCTGCGCGCGCTGCAGCTGCGCTCTCATTGGTTCAATGCCAGCTTGCAAAGGATTTGCGAGAAAGAGACAAAGCTCTACAAAAAAATGAAAGCAAAAATGAACGCCACAGCCCACAGACAACGAATAATCTACTGTTTAGTAGAAATTTAAAAGTAAAGTCATGTGATTTTTTCACA
>LUGF01019214.1:34116-46334 GCA_001625245.1 Calycopis cecrops | reverse complement strand
GGTACAAATGATCAATACAACCTTATGCTGTGTTAAAGCACAGCAATAGACATCAAAAGCATTACCAAGGCCCTACATTATCGCGAAGGACTCCAACATTTGATGGCACGCAATTCGATTGTATAAAAAATGTACTCGGCATATTGATCAGGTTACACGTCCCCGGCTCGGCGCGCTCATTACATTATCGAAGGTAATTTATCGCGTTACCTTCATTAGGGACATTCTACGAGCTCCTTGAGGATCCGCCTCGCTTGTTAGCGCTGGAGTGACGCCTCACTCTCTTCTGGCCCTATTAAGGCCAATGCTTTTCTATATTAAGCTCAATAAATATGCGTTCCTCTCCTTCCTCCTCCACTCTCCTTGCTACCGGATAGCACACGAAACGCAGAGTTGTCGCTTTACGCAGGTATCGCTTAAGCGGTAGGTACATACCTGGTCGTGACGACCTAAATCAGCTGCAATGCACTACCTCTTACTTTTTCGCCCAATGTCCGATGAATTATAGCGGTCTATTTTTTTTTTTTTTTTTATGATATAGGAGGGCAAACGAGCAGCCGGAGCCATTTTCATGACTACCGACGCCCAAAAACATCCGCATAGAGGCTATACGAATGCGCTGCCCTCCTTTCTCCTCCCATCTCCATGGGTCACCGGCTACTTACACACCGCACGAAAAAACTTTACGCCAGTCTCGAGTAAGCGAGAGGTACCTCCCCGGTCGTGCGGGCCCAATTCGACTGCATGCCAGCATGCAGTGTGGCACTACCTCTTATCAAACTTAATATACAAAAGCATTGGCCCTATTAAGGCCAATGCTTTTGTGTATTAAGCTCAATAAATATGCGTTGCTCTTCTTCCTCCTCCCCTCTCCATGTGCTACTGGATATTTACACATGAAACTCACAGTTGTCGCTATACGCAGGTATCGCTTAAGCGATAGGTACCTCCCCGGTCGTGACGACCTAAATCGGCTGCAATGCAGCGTCGCACTACCTCTTACTTTTTCGCCCAATGTCCCAAGAATTATAGCGGTCTATTTTTTTTTTTTTTTTTTTTTATGATATAGGGGGGCAAACGAGCAGCCGGAGCCATTTTCATGACTACTGACGCCCACAAATATCCGCATAGAGGCTATACAGATGAGCTGCCCTCCTTTCTCTTTCCAACTCCATGGGCCACCGGCTACTTACACACCGCACGAAACGCGACAGCACAGCTGTCTTTTTACGCCGGTCTCGTGTAAGCGAGAGGTACCTCCCCGGTCGTGCCGGCGATTCGACTGCATGCAAGCATGCAGTGTGGCACTACCTCTTACAAATAGACTATTTATAGACTTAGTTTTTATATAGACTTAGTTTAAAAAATAAAAATCTATCGAACACCGTTATTAAAACCATAGGAAATATTTAAAATGACTAATGGATTTCATTTCAAAATCCATTAAAACATTCTAGTTGTAACACATTGTATGTACAAAAACCAAACGAAAAGTCCACACAGCGTCCATCTAGTGCATCAGTGCTATTCGATAGAGATTACGCCAAAAACCACCTATTGATTTTGTTTCCGGATGAATAATCCATTAGTTGGCGTGTCCGGATATTCAAATACGGCCCCGGGTGCATCGGCGGCGGCTAGCGACAGACCGCCCTAATGACAACTTGATGCTAAAAATATCGATATGACTCTAGAAACTGTTGTGTGACAGTTTTTGTTAGTTTTGTAGTAGTAGTTTTTACTACATTTATAACATTTCTTTTTGGTGTCGCGGAGAAATATATTAGTGCACTGCCATCGGGCCTGCGTGGGGATCCGTTAGGTGTGTGGGACTCGCGTAATGCCCACTAATCTGAAGTGCCCCGGGTCTCTTCGTTACAGAGCACGACAATGAAAATGAAAAAGTTTTTATTCAAAATAGAATTACAGAAATTACTTCTTGAACTTCAACAATTACATCTACCACCGGTTCAACCCTAGCCCTGTCCTAAGAAGAACCGGCGAAACAAACTCAGCGGGCCTTATGATGTTTTCCTACGGGAAATCGGAATTTCGCCACACTACAAGCAAACAATAATAATAATAGGAATGAGCGATTTTACAGCAGTAAAAAGTGTGTTTGATGTTGACCAGGCTTAGTATCTATACACCACAAACAGTTTCATTGAAATTGGTTCAGTAGTTTAGCCTAGACAAACAGACAAATAGACAGACAAAAAAATTTAAATATTGGAAAGTTTTCTAATACTATTTTAACATAGCCCCCAATTAGTTTTTCGTAAATATATTCAACTACCTGCGCCCCGCGGTTTCACCCGCGTAAATTTCGATATTGTGGAAAATCATCCCATGGCATCCCATAGGAACATTTTTTCGGGGTAAAACTATCCTACGTGTTAATCCAAGTTACCCTCTATGTTTGTTCCAAATTTCATGAAAATGGGTTCAGCAGTTTTTGCGTGAAGGAGTAAGAAACAAACAAACATACAAACTTTTGCATTTATAATAATAATAGGACAAGATGTACAGACACATAAATTTTACTGTTTTCTTATACGTATATATTACTAGCAAGTAACATAGGCAATATTTTATTACACTCGAACAATTTTGACGCCCAATGAAGTTGGCACGGGTTGGCCAGTGTAAAATATATTTTGTAAATGTAAAATGTATAGTTCCATACATTCGAGTCACCTAAGGGTGGATAATTTGAAAATATACGATGTAAAATGTTGCGGTGGAGCCAAGCCGTTATTACTTATGTAGTCGGAGTTTGGAGTTAGATAACAACCGGCAGCGATTTATGCGAGCCGAAGTAGGCCGACCGTACGACGGATACGCCCGTACTACGTGGCCGCTTGGAAAATGTGCTACTGGGCTTTGATACTAGATGCGGCCCGCGGTTTCGCCCGCGTAGTCTATCCTGATATACAAAGACATGTTCACGTTGGTTTATGGGGTAGGCATAGACAGCGCCGGATCCAGGGCTAAGGAGGGCTACAGCCCTGGGCCACGAAGGCTATAAGGGGCTTAAGATATTTTTTGTAACCTTAAAAAGGGCCCCCTTTTTAACACCAATGCCTGCATAACCGGGACCCCGCCTGAGCTTAATCCGGGGTCACATATATCATGATGCCTACACCCTACATTTTCGTCTACAACAATCATAACTCTTGTCTTACAAACATCGGACATGTAGTGCACATTTTTATAGCCTATATCTAGACCAGGGATTTTCTAGACTAATTAATAAAGTCTGCATCAAAAATGGTTCAGCCATTTTTAAACTGTTGGAACGTGCTCTGTAATCTGTTATCAATTCTTACTTAGAACCGCTGTCGCATTTTATGCGGTGTGTGAGTTGCTGTGGGCCCATTCACATCTCCATATGCAAATGTAGAGGCGTCGGTAGTCGTCAAAAGGCTCCGACTGCTCATTTGCATCATCGAGCATACCAAGTGGTGGACCTTTTCGAGGTAGTTTTCTCTTCTTTTCTTCTTCTTTTCATTCAAGTTGGTTCAGCCTTAATCCTCCTCCTTCTGACAGTCGGTTACAAAAATTGTAACCGATGTCTGTACATTGAATATATATACGAATTTATTGAGGGCGATGTTAAAATAGTATTAGAATACTTTTCAATGTTTTTTAATTTTTTTGTTTGTCTATTTGTCCGTTTGTCTGTTTGTCCGGGCTAATCTCCGAAACTACTGGACGGATTCGAATGAAACTTTTTGTGGTGTATAGATACTAAGCCTGGTCAATAACAAAAACACTTTTTACTGCGGTAAAATCTCTCATTCCTACGGGAAATCGGAATTTCGGCACATTGCAAGCAAACAACAACAAATCACTTTGATTATAATATTACTACGCTACGCTAACGAATTTGCAGACACAAGACAGTTACGCAAATAAAATAAATTCTGTGGTTTGTAAGTAGCCGGCCCTTAGAGGGGAGAAGAGTAAGGAGGACAATACATCTATAAAACCTCTAGGCAGATGTCGGTAGTCATGAAAATGAGTCCGACTGCTCCTTTTTCCCCTTATAAGAAAAAATATAAACGTCCGTTGAACGTGCGAGCTATCAACGTATTTTTATTATTTGGAATGATAGTGAAATTTCCTCCTCTACACCGCGACCGGCGTGCCTTATTTAGGCCGGCCGCCGCGAGCTGTCCATTCAGCCCGAAGATGAGCACAGCGTTTCAAGTACAGGTGGCTTTTAAACACGGCTCGTTTTGTTCGTTCATGCACCGTCATCAACGTCGTCATTTTTTATAAAACACTGGCTGTTCCCCGCAGTTTCACCCGCTGCACGTAGTTAATAAACTTCACCCCCTATTTAACATTAGGAATTGAAATCTTAAAACGACAAACTCAGGAAATTTTATGGGCTCTTGCAGAACAACTTTGCTGAAGATTATCACATGATCAAATGCATACAGACAAATTTTCATTTTTATACACAGATAGAAAAATCATAGCTAATATTTGTATACTGTTAACGGGACTTAATCGCGTTATAAAATCGAAGTATTTACCTCGACGCTCGACGAGTAGACTCGTGACCACGGCCGTTGCATTACGGCCGAAACGTCGAGAGTCGAGGTAAATACTTCGATTTTCTAACGCGATTAAGGTAAGAGGTAGTGCCGCACCGCATGCTTGCGTGCAGTTGAATTGGGCCGGCATGACCGGGGAGGTACCTCTCGCTTACACGAGACCGGCGTAAAGTGACAGCTGTGCTGTCGCGTTTCGTGCGGTGTATAAGTAGCCGGTGGTCCATGGAGGTGGGAGGAGAAAGGAGGGCAGCGCATCTGTATAGCCTCTATGCGGATGATTGTGGGCGTCGGTAGTCATGAAAATAGCTCCGACTGCTCGTTTGCCCTCCTATAAAAAAAAAAGTCCCGTTTACAAGTTTACAAGTATGAATACAAATCGTGAAAGCTTAAAACAATTTATCATAGCTTAATAGTTAGGGAGTTTAATATTTATAGTATGTACGAGTATAAGGGAGCAACAGTCGGATCCATTTGATTACTACCAGAGCCCATAGTCCATAACATCCGCACAACTATTTCAAAAACTTGTTCACATACTCCAATAAGCCTCCGGAAACTTAGAAAGCACAAAACGCGAGAGCACAGCCACCACTTTGCAGCAGTATTATGTGACCAAGACAGATCGAGCCACTTCTGCTGTAATGCAGCAATGTTACTACCGTTTCAAATTAGTAATCGTAATCCATCTTGTTGGAAAGAAACCCTTAACGATAGCAATATCGGAAAGTTACCATCCTCTATGTTGTAAGGTTCATAAATAATACAAATTGTTTAAATTTCTAAATACACAATTAGACTCCACTATCTGTTCCGTACAATGCTCTTGTAAACGTCAGACATGCGACGATGTGGCCATCAAATCCAGATGGTTGCAGTTTCATCTACTGAATACATATATATGTACAAATTGTACTTAATGAATAAATTTACTCATAATGTTGCACCGTTTTTACATGCATGCAGCATCACAGTAATAACTCTGATGCTCGTGACTGAACGTGCTGAAGTCCGTGCCAGATTGTCATACTATTGGAATCTGACATTTCGAGCAGCACATGTATTTATGTACATATTTTCATTATAAAATGTATTCTGAAGATGATTACTGTGTCAACAATCAGCGTAGCTAAAACTTAGCTAACAACACACAATAAAACTGACACGAGACGAAAACTTCTTTATTACAGCTCGAACATAAAATAGAAGTACTAAAGCACTGGTTAGTCGGGACATGACGCAAGTGAAAAGTTTGCATACAAAATAGCCTGACACGTGTAACATCATAAAATATATTCCAAAGATGATTAGTGCCTAAATAACAAGTTATTCAGGAACACGTAACAACACTGACACGAGACGAAAACTTCCCTATTACAGCTCGAACGTGAAATATATTACAAGTACTAGAGCACTGGTTAGATGGAGCTTGACGCAAGTGAAAAGTTTGCATACAAAATAGCCTGACACGTGTAGCACGCCGCGGGGTCGAAGCTGTAAAATTGCTTTATAAGAATTCCCATAATGTTCTATCAGCGTCCTTAACAAGCTTTCCCAAGCTTCCATTTACATCAGCGCATTCAGTTTACAGTGTTTATGTCAACACTTAAATAAGGCAATTACAATTTATTTCAACTTAGAATGCTATTTCATTTTTATTTATTTTTCTTCTTTACGTGTATTATTGTTGTACGTTTATTATTGTTCTCTTGACCTTATAATAAGTCTTTGAATAAACTGTATAACGGAACAATACATTTTGATGATGAAATAGTTTAATTTTCTCATTAACCTCGGATAAAAATTTTTGGGGACTTCCATAATATATGTACATATAAAGTATTCTATATTATAGGTGTCAGAGGAACTATAGAAAGTAATTATGAATTAATTTGTTCGAAAAAGAACGCATTGAAATTATATTTCTCTTTGTCCTGATTTTTTCATTTTAATGCTACTTTCTTGCATAAGGTAAGTATCCAGTTAAAAAAAAATTTCTAACCTTTTTTTATTTTATAATCAAAACTAAAATTTAACAAGGATATTCTAGATTAAATTATGAAATAGCCCAGAGAGCTACAGAGCTAGGTGGGGATTGAATTAGGTGACAAGATTAAAAATGATTGCATCGAGATGGGTCGATGGCCCCGTGCCCTACTTACACAACAGCGGGACCGGGGTCCTGACACCGGCGCGGCCCGGGCCGGGTTACAGCCATTAAATACACTTCATATAATATATCTCTCAATATCGCATTACTAAAAGAAGATTAATTACACATTTAAGCATTTTATACTAGGTATATAATTTTATTTTTGAAAATCGCCATCTAGTCACATAATTTACGCATTATATACATTCAAGAAATTACCTTTACACTATTACCTTGTAGGCCTCACTTAAATGATAGGACCACACCATTAAAGTCCTTACGATATTTTCTAAAAACTCACTAACCGCGATAGTGTAATAGTGTAGCAGCGATCCTTTTTTTTTAACGCCCATAGACATCCGCATAGAGGCTATACAGCTGCGCTGCCCTCCTTTCTCCTCCCTCATACATGGGCATCCTGCATCATAAATTCGATTGCCGGAATTACGTTACATCAGTAATATAGTTTCTTTGTTAGTTGACAAAGCAAAGCTTGTTAATTTACATTGTATAGAAGTGAACCCGTCTACCGATAAAGCCTGATTTTGAAAATGATAACGATGAGAATGAAAAGCCAAACTTAACATTTTCTTAATCAAAGAAATCCTATTAACCAAAAAGGTAGTTAACTGGGATAAAAGAGCAAAATTGTTGTTGTGAATCACTTTATAACCAACACTGATTTAAATATGAACAACTATTTCGTTGTTTGATATATCTCAACTTACTTTTTTACCAATATACAAAAAGTTCTTATTCGATACATATTTCAGACTGTTAGAAACTTATAATTTTATATAAAGTTCTGTAGCGCGTAAAATTTCCCAACTTTGCGACTGAACATAAAAAAATATTGCGAAACGTTGAATATAATCGTAACTAGGTCTACATCGACGCTAGCGTTAAATTCGCATTACCGACGCGAAGGCCTTTACAATAGATGCTAATGCGGTAAACCATTACTCAAACAAAGCTTAAAATCAAAACACACCGTAGTTTAATATGCAAAGAACGTAGATAATAAACAACAATAACTAACAAATTTAAATTGACCTAAATATGGATAGGCAAACTTTGGTATTCATTTTCTGGGCCGTGTCCAAACACTGATTTACACACGAAATAAGAATTTAATGACGATGCAGGTTGGATCGAACCGAGTATCTTCATTTGGCACAAGAACACCAGATAGATGGGCACTGCACTTGTAACGAATGCAACTTTATTTGCTGCTCCATATATTTTGTTTCTTATACATATCTGGGGACTGGCTGCCTACATGTACTGTACGAGATATCTACAAAGTTAGCTTGTCCTTGGCTTCTATAAAAAAACGGCTACGCATCTGTAGGTATATCTTTGTATTCCATGGTCAATTATCATCAGATGACCAACCTTTTTTGCCGAGAATTGTTGTAGAGACATTATTTTTGACATTAGTGGCCAGTTCACTTTTATTTTGACCCAATAATATATTTGGCCTACTGTGGTCCAATATCTATCTAGAAAAAGAGAGGCACCAATACCAAAGGGGTACTAATATAGCATCTTCAATTATGCCATCAGCATTATAGACAATTGACCAGTACCAACATTTAGTAATATTTTTTTGGAACAAATTAAAACAAAATTTGGAAAACCAGGAAATTGAAACCAAGACCGGAGTCTTGGTTTCAATTTCCTGGTTACATAAAATTCGTATGGAGACCGTTGGAAATGTTTTACAACAATACGTAGGCATATTGTATATTGGTAAGTGCCATCACATGTTCTTATAAAACTTTCGGTTAGCCTGATAGGAGCTTAAGTGGCTACTACAAGTTTCACAAATAAAAAAAATGAAAGGAGCCCGTAGTCTTTCTTAATTTTATTAAGAAGCTCGTAACAATACAGCTTATGGTATAAACGCTTTGGCATACGAAATCTGTAGTATGCGATGAATATTTATAGTACTAATAAGTTTGTTACCTGTAATAAGCTAACTGAGTGGAATTTTATCGTAAATTAGTGTATTCTGGATACAACACGAAATGCGATAAAACATTGTTATAATTTCACAGAAGCATTCTCATTACTCGTTTGAATTTAATCAAGCAATGTCACCACCACTACTTACGTACTACTACTACTTTATAAATTTAATTTTTAAATATTTAATTATTTGGAAACATTAAAATATCGATATTATCTATGCTTTCTCCAAATAAAAAAAAAAATCTCCAAGTGTAAAAAGGCACGCAAGTTTTGCTTAGGTCCAAAACCTTCGAAATGCTATAGAGTGGTAGGCTAGATTTTACAACTTATCAATGATCAACAAGTATTGATGTAACCAGACCGAGTAAGATCATATTAAAATAATAAATTAGACATTGTCAAAAGTATTCACGTAACTATTCACAAAGAATGAAACTATTTAAAGCACGCTTTAGAAAAAGATTGTAAGGAAAGCATATTTGTCCAGCCACCCCATACTCCGGCCGATTGTATTATAAAGCGTTCAAAGCTAGACCGGGGCCTTTGTTATATAAGCTATTTCCTTTCATATAATGGGAATAAATATTTAGTTTCTTTCAAAATTCACAATGTTGCAGCATCCGAGCGGCGTCGCAATGCGCGTCGCGCGCCCCCATTGGCCGAACGGGCCGAGTTCGTTCAACCCTTAATCTGGAAACTGCAGGAAATAAAGCGTTTATTAGAGGGTCACAGTTTTTCCGCACTTTACGTGTATTTACGCACCATGTTCAATGTAGTTTTTGTGCTACACGCTTGTTAACAAGTTTAAATACTGTCACAATTTTGGATCGCTTATGGACAAACTGATTATCATATTTTCGGTTCCGAATCCGTGACTATCTACGATTTACACTTGTTAATACATGCAGATATATACAATTCTTTAGAATATTAATGACATTTTAGAGAATTTTGTGCATATGCATATATTTACAAGAGTATCGGATGACCAGGATACTCCCGTAGGGCTGTGTGGGCTCTCGCAAACTACACGAATTGAATGACATAGCCATCGTTTTATGTCGGTGTATAAAAAAAAATATAGTTTCTGGTCGCCAGCCCCTTTAGGCTATTATGTCATTGGATCATGGTAGCTAATGTAATAAATCGGATGATTCCCTGTTGATTTTAATAGGCGACTTTATCTCTATTTTAAAGTAAATCGAGGTTCAAAAATGTTGTCTTGGGTTCAAATTGAGATAAACTTTACATTTAATTTTAGTGTAAATCTCTGCAGATTCAGCCTTAAACTTGATATTTAGGAATATGACGTGCGACGACTGCAACAAATTTGATTCAGTATGTTAGTATTTCAGGTTTTTTTTAATGGTATAGGAGGGCGAACGAGCAGTTGGAGCCATTTTCATGACTACGGAAGCCCTTAGACATCCGCATAGAGGTTATGCAGCTCTCACCTCCTTGGGCCACTTACAGGCCGGCTACTTACACCTCCCCGGTTGTGCCGGCCCAATTCGGCTGCATGCAAGCATGCAGTGGGGTACTACCTCTTACAGTACAGATTATCCATAGATTTTAAATAACTTTTCAGAAAATGTATTGTCACTTTAGAGAAAAAGCACAGTCCCTGATCATGAAAAGGAGGTCCCTGATCATGAAGTCTGGATATGTTTCAATCAGTGCACTGCAATAGTCTATGACTAAAATAGCAGATAGATGATGCCGGCCCTATTCTATCTTACTACCACAGTCTAATTTCAGTCTGGAACACACTAGAGCTAATTCATTTCCACACAAGACGAAAATAGAAAACATTTCACAAAATGAAACCAACTCTAAGCATATTTAGGGCAGAAACACAGTACAGTTTAGACAGAGCCACAAAGCAGCGTTTGGCGTGATACTACATTTCTTTGAGAAGAACGCCTTCCTGTCAGAGCTTTTACGATATTACTGAAAAAAAGATGCGGCATTAAAATAGATTCTGCATAAAGCAAAAGATAAAAGGAAAGTAACTTCGCCTTTCTTATTTTGACCTAATTTGTTTTTGTCGAACACCATTTCGATGGCACGCTTTATTATTGTGCAACTTTGAAAAAAATAGTGCCATTTTTATGCTGATAAAGCAAATAAGACAGTTTGTAAGTGAATAGTGACATCTATCTATATAAAACTCTTTGTTACTGACTGACTGACTGACATACAACGTACAGTCAAAACTATTGTACTTAGAAACTTGAAATTTGGTATAGGAGTTCCTTTTATGATGTAAGTGAGCGCTAAGCAAGGATTTTTAGAAAATCACCCCCTAAAGGGGTGAAATAGGGGGGTGAAGTTTGTATGAAACTAGCAGCCGCCGGCAACTTCGTTTACGTGAATCCGCTTTTTTACCGCAGTCGGTTAAAAAGTAGCCCATAGCCTTCCTCGCTAAACAGACTAATACTGAAAGAATTTTTCAAATCGGACCAGTACTTCCAGAGATTAGCGCGTTCAAACAAACAAACTTTGCAGCTTCATATTATTATTATAGATAAGTGATTTCATTTGAATTAAACGCGGTGAAACCGCAGGGCACAGCTAGTATATTTATAGTCTCACAAAAGCCAATACCAAGGCCAGTAAACATCCACATGATAAAAATGAATCAACATTACAATTGCGTAGCGCAAGCGTAGATGTAATCTTATTCTTGCTACTTTCTACGGCTACCGCAAGAGATACGATAGCATATCCACTATGCGTCGGTATTTTGAGCGATAAGCCACCCCGGCCGTGCTTCCCAAATCAGCTGGTATGCAGCAGGGCATTACCACTTATTAATAGTATAGTATTTATGTAAGGCTTGAAGCTGACACCGGCTGGCGCAACTGGCAGTTACATATTATAACTGAGGGAAATTGTACTTGAGAAACTTTCACAACAAGTAATGACTTACAAAAAGTTGCCCTGTTTGTTAGCTTATGTAAAATGTTGTTTCATCGTTTATTCTTTTTGTTAGAAATATCGCGACGGTATGTTTTTTTACGAAACAATACAATTTTGTGCAATACTGATTAGACCCCTGCGGGTGCCTTCAGCCTCTATAATTGGAGCGTCCCGGATCCACAGGCAACAGGATCTTTCCAGCGACAGGCTGGCTTCAGCGAAGAGACTTCTCCTCTCTGGGGACGGTCCGGCTGCCTCTGAACAGTCCTTACTACGTCTTCGGAACCGTGCAATGGGTTCAGATTCCCACCCTGGCCCCTGGCTTCAGAACTCTACAGGAGCAAGCGACCAATGAATCCGAATTGGACTCGCCAGTCATTCCAATCCAAGCCACCGTCTGCTGATTCAGAGGGACTGGTGGAGGACCCCTCAGCTGAACTGTTCTTAGTCTGGCCTCTTCTCTCAAGCCTGTCCGGTATGGGTTGCCCTGCCGGGCATAGCCTTGGGGATAACAGATGGACGCAAGCCACCGCGACTAGGTGAGAGAACCTTCGGGGGGACGTATTACCTTTCTACCATATATATAACATATTATATCTGTTGAATTA
>LUGF01019214.1:19506-33617 GCA_001625245.1 Calycopis cecrops | reverse complement strand
GGTATGATTTGATAGAGTTTCAAAAAATATTTGACACGTATTTTTTTGTTTTGATTTTTTTTGAAACTTTTCGAAATAATCAGCCTGGACGGGTGGTCTGGAACACCCGGTATATAACATATTATATCTGTTGAATTATGTTTCTCACAAAATACCAGAAATTATGTGAGTGAGATGTAGAGAATACTTGATTGTATCAGTCTAATTTTGCTTCAACAAAGCAAATGACACCATCTCTTACTATAGTAGCGATAAAAATATGTAGCGGGAGATTTAAAAAACAAATAACTCCAAAAAAAAACCCCTGATGACCTAAAAAAATAATTTTGAAGTGAAAATATCTTTATGGGCAGGGAATTTGACTAAGAGTGCACGGCATCGAATATGCTATAAGCATGCTATACGCATGTTATACTCATGCTATACGCATGCTATACTTAGCAGAGGAAAGCGTGAAGCTACCACGCTTAGCGTAGCTACACTCTCCTGTGCTACGTATAGCATTGACGAGGACATGATAGTTTGAAGTTATCACATAACTAAATAACTCTAAATCACTAATAAAAATGTAACTGATCAACGCTTATGACGCAAAAGCTTCTGCAGGTAATTAATAACTGTGGACTTCAATATAAATCATACCACGTGAGCCCAGACTCATACTAAGCACCTGGAGGACATGTGTTACAAGTACTAGACAACGGAAATATATTCTAAGAAATTTTGCCAAAAAAAAATATAAATTATCATAATATTACCAAAGCTGACTACTAATATTTTGAATCTCTGTTGTCTGTTACATTTTATAATTTTACGCAAACTTATTATTTATTCATTATTTAATCTCACTAGAAAACAGTATTTTGTACCTTCCACTCGGCGAACACGTTGTGGACCAATTAAAAGAACAATCTGGAAGCAATTCTAAAATTTAATTGGTGTCTTAAATTTTAATACCAACTATGCTGGAATCAATTATGAACAGCTAACGAACCTTCACAACCTTTAGCGAAGGTTGAGTGTATTGGAAGATGTCCATAGCTTTACTTTATGTAAAAAATACTTACATGATTTTTAAAGGTTCATTTTATCGACAATTTTTATGCGTGATTTACGTTATCCGTTACAAGCAATGTATCAAAATCAACAAAAATAACATTGTCGATATGGGATATTGATAATAAACCAACCTATTGACTTCAGGGATTGTAAGGGACTCGCGGCGTGAGGGCTGAATACCAAAAAAAGTGCCCAGAGGTGCTTATAGTGATGTGCTCTAGATCTGTAAGTTACAAAACACGACGACCTGATAGTCCGCTAGAGGATGCTCTTTCATAAAAGGATTTTACGTCTTAAATTTGCTTCCGTCGACTTCAAAATTGGGCAACGATCTAATTAAGAATATTTCATCATTCTAATCAATTGAAACGAGAAAATCTGTTAAAGTCAGTGAACGTCAAAAAAATGTCTTACGTCGTCTTAGCTATATTTGGAAATCCGCGTCATTACAATGAATGTCTAAAACAATCCCAACCTTCACCCCACATTAAAGAATGACGTTACATCGTTTTACGACAGTCAAATCTGATTTCCTTATGTTTATGCATCGATGTCGTGATTCGCATTCTGTTTTATGGAACGAGACATGCACTCTATATCTCCATTTGCAGTGAACGCTGCGAGAAGTGCAATAAATAAGTTCAAATTTATATGCAGAACATCTCGTGGAAGTAATTGGAGCGAGTAAGTTTTACTCGGAGTAGGGAAAATTCGATTTCAGCCGAAGAAAGTCTAAATAAGTGAGACGTGGAGATTAAAACACGTTTTATGTGCAGGTTTATATTAAATGCTTAATTAATACACATTAATGTTTATATTTAAATCAATTATATCCATTTAATAAAATAACACATTCATAACATATATTAAAATATTGTATGTTATGAAAAATATATGACTGTAAAGAATGATTGGCTTCATAACCATAAATAAACGTTTAAAATCTGAAATAGATGAATATAAACACAGAGTAAGTATTAAAGTACGCACAATTTAAGTGAGCGTATCGTGTGATATTGGTGACGTAACAAGTGTTGTTTGCTCTGTAGTGATCCCAATAGTTTATCTACTAGAACAGCCATGAAGTAAGCTGAAAAACCGAATAAGCAATGCCCCTCGACAATGTGAAAAGTATTGATAGAAGCGCATCAGATTTAAAAAAAAATTCGAGATGAGGGAGAACACAAAAAATGGGTAAAATTGAATCGATTTTATACAAATTCGATTCAATTTTACATACGTAAAAGTCTTTGTGAAGATCACTTAGGTATTGTAAGCAAATTTATAATCTTAAAAAAAATAATCTAAGATGCACGTAGACCCTGCCAAATCGAGCCGGAAACTGTAACTGACGTATTTTGTACGGTCTGGGAGGACCGGTCACCGGACGGGGCCAAGGAAGGTATAACCTCTATGCGGATAACGAATGTTCATAGACGTCGGTAGTTAGCCATAAACGGCATATGGAAAATGATAAGGTTTTTTAATTTTATAAGTGTATATTCACAGTGTTTTATAATTAATTATAAATAGGTAGTATCTAAAGTGATTATATAATACTCTATAGGTATGACATACTCGTATACCTATTTGTATTATTTTTTATCCGTTTGGCGCTTGGTACCAAGTTATCCAATTGAAAGGACTTTTTACAGAAGGTATAATATGTACATTCTTTAATGTAATACACTAAATTGTCTTACTTAACTAATATAACTTACTTAGTGAAGTTTATTTTTTATTTTTGTAAGTTAATGAGACTAAAGAAAAATCAGATTCAGACAGTGGCCATCGACGCCCATAGACTTTCACATAAATATATTTATAATAAACATATTTACTACAACTTAGTGGAGTATATGTAGTAGTCTTATGTATTAGTAATTTTATAAAGATAAATATAAACAAAAGAAGTGAGACTTTATTTATTTGCAGCATAATTAGAATATACCTACTGATCTGATCCTGAAAATTATATCACAATAGACACAATTAGGAGTGACACAGGCTATTTCTTATGCATGTAACGGAAATGGCATAATTTGATAACCATAATATTATATTCACGTCGAACGATTGGGATACGACCAACTGTACATTTCTTAAAAAATCTTTTGCATCAGAAATAATGAATATAAATTTGTACTTGGCCGTTAACAATTTGAAATGGCGTTCTCTATGAAACCGCTGATCATTTTCTACGAATTGCTTGTTGATTGTTCCGATATGGAATTGATGGCGTTCGAAGCATCTGCCCAAGTACCAGACAACGGAGACTTGCTATGTATTGGAAAATTAAAACTATTTAACAATTCTATTTCAGCCATGAAATGGATCATAACCTAAATTGTTATCTTCAGGCCCAACGATGACTTTATCAAATCTAATTACTAAAGACACAGGACTTGAAGGGGTGGACATGTTCTTAATAGACTTATTGCAATAATTTCGTATTTTATTCGTTAAATACATCTGAGTTATTTATTTTAAATATCATCCCGAGGTATTTTTTTTTCAAATATTGATCTATATTATAGAAAAGATCATCAAAAATTCAATTTCCTCTAGCTATAGGTAATTAATATATACTAGTTACAAAAGATGGGCCGTCTTAAGTGTGTGGTGATCCTTGAGTTTAGTATATAGAGCGACATTGACAGATAATGATATCTTACTGCATCTGCATAGTGCGTGCCTTTAGTGCTTAAGTACAGTAGCGGATGTTCTTCCTGCACAAGGGTTGATTCTGATTATGATTATTTATTGTTGCACGAACATTTTTCATCTAACATTACAGAAAGCGCCAGATTTTGCAGCAGAACTGCCAGATTTGTAGTTCACAAGAACGAAGCCTTTATCGAAGTTAATTTGAATTTCGCAACCGCAATTCCTTTTGGGTCATAAATAATGAAACTAGACCGAAAGAAACATTTCCGTAGTTCCCAAATGTTGGTATTGTAAGAAGCATATTTGCGAGTTCCGTCTGTCGCGAGCAGGCTTGGCCTGTCGCCCAACCCCCCGACCTAATTACAGTAGCTGTATGCACTTGATAGCTGAGATGTACTGATAAGGGTTATCAGAAAACCATTACGGATATTTTATTTCACTGTCTGTTTGGCTACCATTATTATCGTCGTCTTGTGCGTTGTTGTTATGTATATCTAATTAAATAATGAAATGTTTTACTCGTGTTTTTGAAAACGGTTGTAAAGGTTTAAAGAAAATAATATTGAAAAATAATATAGATGTGGGTGTGGAATTGATCAATTTAAATCTCATACCTAGAATAAATTTGGTTATTTTTCTTCATATATAACATTATATGAATCAGCAAATACATAATATAGCAGCAGATAAAGGCTAAAATTGAATTTAAATTATAATAATATCTATTATATGTATTAATATTAAAATTACATCAAACAGAAATGTGTTAGCCTAATTTTTATCAATGTTTCATACGAGTATATTCAGACATTACAATATCTTGAAGCTTACAAAAAAATAGAAGAGAGATTGATATTATTGTCTATGCCATATTTTAAATTTCAAACAAAGATCCGATTTTTCAAAGACTGGACGAAGCCTTGGGACAGAGCTTGTGTATGTAACACGCGTTTTTTTTGGAGGGCAAAAATTAACATATAAAATACTTTTCACACACACTAAAGGATTTCGTTATAAATTCTTGATTAAGCGGACCTTGGTATGTAAAACACATCCCAACGTTTTAATAAAAACTAACACAGATAACGCAGCAGTTTAATTTACATCCGTTTCGGGTGATTTACTAATAATTAATTAATTATTTATTAATCGGTCGCATTAATACATTATGTTATGTGTAAAATGTGGTTTTCGAACTTACATACAAACAACGCCTATAATGTAAAAGGCTGCTGCCATACTGTCTGTCATCCCTAGCTGACATGATACCGCTTAGAATTAATAGCTATGCTGTACGTTTCGTGGAGTTTGTGAGTAGCTGATCGCGTATTGAGGAGCATTTTTTTTTTTTATATATATATATAGGAGGGCAAACGAGCAGTCGGAGCCATTTTTATGACTACCGACACACACAAACATCCGCATAGAGGCTATACAGATGCGCTGCCCTCCTTTCTCCTCTCACCTCCATGGGCCACCGGCTACTTACACACCGCACGAAACGCGACAGCACAGCTGTCACTTTACGCCAGTCTCGTGTAAGCGAGAGATACCTCCCCGGTCGTGCCCAATTCGACTGCATGAAAGCATGCAGTGTGGCACTACCTCTTACAAAGAGTGGAGGAGTGGCATGGAGTTGAGAGGGCAACGGATCCACCAATACATATGTCAGTTTGTGTCCGCACTTACGAACTGGCTCCGATTGTAAGTCTGTCCTCTTATGCTATAACAGGAGTTTTAACTAATATATACTTGTGTAGTAGTGTATGTGTATATTTATGTGGGTGTGTGAGAGAGAAAGTATTAGAGAAAGAGACCCTTGCTATCTTACTCTTATTGTCAAAGGTGAGCTCACTTGTGGTAATTGGGCTTGTACAACGATAGTCGGCCTCTCCTCGCCGTTTGATGATAGCTCGCGCATGAGGTCAGTAATTTATAAAAATTAATAACTTTATCATTAATATTAGGCGATACATTATTTTTTTTCTATATGGTGCTATTCCACTTAGAATCTTACGGTACTTTAGCACGATCCACAGTCCACAAAAATTTATTTATTTATAATATTAAATACCTACTTAAATTGGTACGACGATGCGTAATATATCCTGGACTTCTTGGATCACCATCACTGACCTAATATTTTACTGACCTTTATGCAAATGAGAAACCTATAAAAGTGTTATCTTATTATATTAATCAGCAGCATCTGCTTTGATTATCCATCAAAGTACATCTAAATAGATTTTAGACATTTATATCGATCGCATACAATCGTTATAGCAAATACGGTTATTTAAAAATAACCGTATTTGCTATAACGATTCTATTTTAATAGAACAAAATCGAACCGCATGCCTTCTAAATATAAACATATATTGCTTTATCAATTTTAGCTCGAAGGTCGTAAGGCAGTCGAAATGTCAGCGAGGGACAGTTGAGTGCGGTGTCACCCTGTTATAACTCGAACCAAGGCTACTCGGAAATATATATTAGCTTATTTATAATTTCCTAGCACTATTTATATGTTTTTCCTCGCCAATATAGAATCAATTTAGTAAGAGGTAGTGCCAAGCATGTATTGCTTAATTGGGCCGGCACGACCTGGGAGATACCTCTGGCTACTCGCTGTGCTGTCGCCTTTAGTGCGGTGTGTAAGTAGCCCCTTGGAGGTGGGAGGAGGACAGAGCGCAACGCATCTGTATAACCTCTGTGCGCATATCGCATGAGAGTACACAAATATTGAAATAAGAACAAACTATGCTTATTCTCTTTTACCCCATCTACCGCTACCGTTTATTTACAAATCGCACGAAAAACTATTGCGTAGTTATTAGGTGATCTTTCATGCTAAAGTATGATGACAAGTATACAAGATATCTAAAGATTTTACAGATAATACATTAACTTTATTCGATTATGAAAGAAAATATATACTTCGTTTCCTAATTTCATAAAATAGGTAAAATCAGTCATCGATTGTTATGAATAAAAAGTTTTAAGTAATTAGTATGTGTGAATTTACCCTTTTTGTACATTTTGCGATTTGCACATTTTGCTAGTTGTGTTCATTATGCGTATTGTACATTTTGCGTTTTGCACATTTTGCGATTTGTACATTTTGAGTATGATGCTCATTTTGTACATTTTGCTCTGAAGGGATCTGATTTAACTAAACTTGTTCACCACCAACACCACCACCAATATAAATATTGCCGATCCGTACGAAAGTTATAGTTCTTTTTTAATATGTTGACCCGTATGAAATTTTTTATGTTCAATAGATAACAGGGCCTATGACATTGACATGTTCCAGTGAAAAACTACACGTGAAAATTTAAAATATTTTCGGTGATTGACAGGGACCGATTGAAGCCTCGCCGTTTTCAATCTCCACGCAATATGAAGAGTCCTCTGTGTGCCCGACATTGTAATTTTGTGTTCCACAAACGCGCTGCATAGTCACGTCTATCTATTGTCTATGTTTTTAATAAAAAAACGAATGTTATGAAATAATTACATCAGAAAACATTTTTTTGCAAACAAGCAATTGGATACATTTTCTGACGCCCTTGCGTTGCCCTCCGACCTTCTCCCTTCTACATAGGCCACCGGCTACTTAAGCCCCGCATGATACGCGACAGCACAGCAGTTACTTTACGCCGGTGTCATGTAAGCAAGAGGTACCTCCCCGGTCGTGCCGGAACAATTTGGCTCTTCACTACACACAAAGTTATTCAAAGATCGGTGATTTGTTATAAATGGTTATTTTTCGGGGATTGATGTAGCCTGGAGAATTGTAGGCAATATGTGTAATTAATTTAATTGTTTATGAAGGCCAAACTACCCAGGAGACCCACTGCATATAGGAACAGTTATGAATGCTTCTGCTTATTTATTTGCCTTGTATTGTCACATTGGTATTTTGAGTGATAATATTTACATTTTAAAATCATAAGTAAAACAGAGCGCCTTTTAGGTAAAGTGTGCTAAGGGAAACTGCGTCGACATACCAGCTAATAAAGATCAAATTCGTGTCAAAATCTGATATGCCACTGTTACATTCCTTGTACTCGTAAACTACGCGACTCACAAATATTATTTTAATTTCTTTACGCTTAGGAAGAGGAATGAGGGCCCATTCCTCCTAAACCTCGCTAAGATTACCGAGACGGAATACCGTGTGGTTTTAGTCGGTTCGAGACCGAGATAACTATCTCTATGGCCCTGCTGAGATGGATACCCGAGGAGGTTTCCATACGTTATTAAAAAAAAGAAGAATCTAGAAAAGACGTCAATGTAATTTGCCTGTCACACAGTAGGTCGTGTTCCGAGAACACGAATGCTAACTAACATTGAATAAAATAAACAAGGCCTTTCAGCGAATGTTGGAATTAATTGTACGAACGTCATAGGTTGTGAATCGTGCATGTGACGCCGAGGAGCGGGGCATGACGCCATGGTGTTTGTGTGGATTTAGTATTACGTCTTATCCAAATGGATTTGATTATATCTATAGGACCCTCGCGTACTTCGTGTGGTTTTATCCGCATAAATTAAGATCTCGTGAACATATTGGGATAAAAAGTTACTACTAATATTCACAGAAAATTTTATTAAATTTGGTAGACCATTACAACACGATGTTTCTATATATAGGTAAGATAAAAAATATATTTTTATGTATATTCTTCATACTAACACTTATTTTATGCGATTGCACACCGATATGATGGAGGTCTCGAAGGTGTCTTGCCAGTCTTCGGGAAATAAATAAACTCTTTTCTCGAAAACCCTAAAATGTATCAAATCCGATTTTCCAATTCCGAAACTTCATCGTTATCGTAAACAGAGGATATTGGCGACACAGCGGATTGCTTTCAACTATAACTCGCCAATGCACCAATATCTATATCTACGTCTTCCCAAATACCTCATAACTACTTGAGACTGATGAGCTCACAGACAAACTGCGTAAGCATTTTTGTGACGCTATGTAGTAGATGTCGAACAAATGTCATTCATTCATTCATTCTATAAAAGTACATCTACAACTTACCTCTATCATATTCTGTGGTCGACGTTTTATCCGTATTCTTCACCAGTCATAGCTTGCCGCGGCCGCGCTGCCCATTTGTGGAGTACATTTGTAACGCTTGTACGACACGTTACTCAGTCCACACGTGTACACATCACACACAGTTCCACCTTCATCCACACTTGTATTGTCTGTGATCGTGAAAGCTTTCTGTAATAAATTAAATTGTGTTTTTTATTTTTATGCTTATGCTAATGCCGCATATGATAATAAAACTACTTAACGAATTATGTCTTTGTGTAAACATAAATAATACAGTCATCGCTTGCACTATTAATATTATTAAGACTACAAATACTTCGAGAACGACCATTCTGTCTAATGACGGTCTGTGGAGTTGGGGCAATTTAAAAACATTATAATGTATGTTGTCATTTGATTAGATATATTGTTAAATTAAAATTATATCAAAAGCCAAACACGAATCTTCCTATTTGAAAAAATACGATAATATACATAATCGGAATCGTACTTGAAACTTAATTTTTAAACTTTATAAACTCAGCCCTTCTGTGAAATAGTTAGTAGGTACTTTAATAGGTTATGTAGTCTTCGTAGGACCATATAGGAAATATAGTAACAATATTTCAACTTAAAATGAGCGATCCAGGATTAAATTTAAATATTGATCGGATAAACATGAAATAATAACAACGTTAAATACTTGTTGTTAGTATAAATGTTATTATCCTATAAGTGGCCGATTCAGTCAGGTGGCGTGACGGACTCGTGCTTTCTTATTTCTAAGTGACCATCTATGTTTAAAGTAAAAAAAAATCAGTAATTTTTTTAATTCTGGCTTTGGCCCACCACCCGTTCCCACCGCTGCTACTCCTGTGTCGCCAGGATCGACAGCAATGTCAGTAATGTCCGTTTAAGTAGTTCAATTATTAGAATAATATTTTTAATCCCTTCGACACATCCAACCAAAATAAACATCCTATTATTAGACGTCGTAATTTACAATGTTAGCAACCACATACCATCGGTAGTCTCAGCAGAGATGTCACATCCAAATCCTCGTCAATATTATCGTTTTAGTTTATATAGTTACCGACTAATGGAGTTGTAAACATCAAGTAATATTCATTTGAATTTATAGTAGATTTTTATTTGAAAAATTCCTACCAGATGTTGTGCCCAGTCAAATAACCATTAAAAGATTTAAATTATATAGAAATTATAGTATTTTATAGAATCGTGTTCTTTTTAGTCTGTCTCTGTAATAGGGCGGACGCCTTGTTGTTAAATAAATGTGTGTAGGTTGAGTGAAGGACTTTTCTTCCGTGGTGTAATAACTGACAAACTGTCGTTACAAGAACAACTCGCCGACCAACTGATAAACTAGAAACCGACCAGCATAAGATATTGTGTTCACATTTTACGGAATTAAAATAGCGTTATGAGAATCGCGAAAATGGGAAAACGATAATTATAAAAATAATAATAATTGTTACTATTATAACTATTATTATTATTTTGTCATGTGTGTACGCATCGGCCATAGTCATCTTTTCAGAGTTTAACAATCTAATGCTGTACATACGTCATTGTCAATGAAGGTAAAAATGGCTGATGAAAAATGACAGACATAACTACGCCATTATTGGACAACTACGGCACTGATCGTCGCCCAACGTGTACGATGGTCGACAAACTTCTTTAAGAACTTTATTACAGAATCTAGTACTGGAATGATGTAAGATTGAATAGTTTCGTTTAGTTTATAGTTATTTACTATTTATTGTTTCAAAATTATCAAAAAAAATACTTTATGTATTTTTTCGGTAACATTATACTGAAACTTTTTCCGTTCTCACTTTAAGTGTGCAAGCAACATGTTACGTTAACATTTTTTTTCGTAATTTTTTATGAACAGTTTACAGAAACAAAACTATTTACAGAAATTATGTAACTTCACGATACAGAGTTTATCAACAAGTATCGCCTAATGAATACGCGGGCTTTCATCTCCGATTGTGCTACAATTTGAGACGTTAGGGTCTATGACGATTATAACCAAATCTGACTGACGTGTATCAAGTAATAATATAATCAAAGCAGGGCCGAAACTACTGTACCTAGATTGAAATTACAAAAAAATACAAAATATTTTTTTTCGATAGCTTGCTTACATTAAATTACGTCGTGTTTGGAATCTCCTTCTAAGCAATATATTACATGTGGTAGGAGAGACCGCCCTTCTATATCTACGTTCTTAATGTAACTATTTGAACAAGTTCATTATTATGACTTTTGTAATTTAGAATTAGCTCTATTCGGTTGGTAGTGATAGTCCTTTGTTAAATATGTATGCTGTGATCATTTCTAGAACGTACAATCCCATGTATTTTATTGTTTATATGTAAAAGTAGTGTTTTTAGATTGTAACCAGTTTAATGATCCAATAAAAAAATAAAAAAAAGTTAAAAGACGTAAACACATAAAATAAATGAAAACATTTGACGCGACGAATATAAGTTAACGTTTATATTAGTAGTGCCAATCGAAGGTAAGATATATTCTTTCAGGATGTAAATGAGCACTATGAAAGGATTCTTAGAAATTCTACTTCTAAGGGGGTGAAATTGGGGGCGAAGTTTGTAAAGAATTTCTCATTTTTAACTTTTAATGCCCCACGAAGTGGTGGCCCGGTTAGTAGAATATAGGAGTTCTGACCAATACACAAATTAACATTAAGAAGTAGTACCATTGTTGCACTGCAGGTGGATCGGGGCGGTAATACCCGCGAGGGCTAAATCGGCTCTGACGTGGATTTTCTTGCAATATGTGACCTGAAGAATGGACTGCATAATCATTAAGCGTGTGTGAGTGTGTCACCAAATGGCGCCGGTTGCCCCAAAGATTTTTGTATAGCAAACTACACAAAAATCTTATTATTAGACTACATCAACCTATGCGTATTTTTTTACGATATAGGGGAGTAAAAGAGCAGTCGAAGCCATTTTCATGACTACCGACGCTCATAGACATCTGCATGAAAAAAAAAATGGAAACAGCTAATGCTACTTGTATAAAAGTTGTTGCATAATAAAAAGCAACAGATGTGCATTTAAGAAAAACAATCTGCATTGCCCTCTTTTGTCCTCCCGCAACTCCATGATATCAGATCATGTTTTTATTATATGGGTATTCGGGCAATCGGTAACATTTGCACAACTATCGAGTATTCTGTTGCGTTATACTTTTTCACCCTGTTTCCCTTAGCATAGCTATCACTTCAGGGCCGTCTAACGTAAGCCACCGGCTACTTACACACCGCACGAAACGCGACAGTACTGCTCTCACTTAGTACCGGTCTCGTGTAAACAGAGGTACCTCACCGGTGGTGCCGGCTCAATTCGACTGCATGCAAACTTGCAGTATGGCACTACCTCTTATGAAAAAGTGATGTATCAATAGCTATATATATATACTTTGCTAGATTCCATCATGGTATGACAGTATAATAGCTCGAAAAGCTCGAAGCAACCATACCAGAAAGGAGCATTAGTGGTAGTCAATTTATCACATGATTGTGTGATAAATTAGGTACTGGAGGACACAAGAAGGAGTACAGTTAGCCGATGAATCAATAAGGTAAGTGTTGGTCGAACTTTGACCATTCGTGATACTGTTGCAGCAACTGGTTCAAGCTGGTTGCTGGTTTAGAAGGCGGTTCGTTGATGGTGATGATATGTAATAGGTATTTCAATAATAATATGTGCTTTTTTATAAGAAAAATACGTATATATAAATGTTTACTATTACACCTTGGAGTAGATAAGATTTAAAAATATTGTTGTTTATGCAATAAAAATATAATCGGTACGATTTACAGTGAAGTATGTCTCATATATCTCAAGATCAATATTATATATATATATTCATAGGAATAATATGAAAAAAAGCCAAAAATAGTTTCAGTTATAGAGAGCGGCCTCTTTGCTGGTATCGAATCTAAACGGGCCACCAATGCGACTGGAGTTCAGCCGACAAACTCGAACTCGGTTGTTCTAAATGTAGCGTCGGATTTATTGACTTTATTATCAGAGCATGGGAACACTATTCTAAACCTATTTATAAGCCCTGCCACTAGCTTGAACCATGAAATTATAAAAATATGCTTTATACTAGAATAGTATGAAAATATTTACACAAGTTTGATATATTTCATTTAAAAAAATACCTTACAAACTCTAGATTCAATTCATAAGAAGACGCTTTCATTGTTTAAATGTTTTCAAACAAGGCAATATTGATATTCGAATTTCAAAACCACAGTAAAATAAAACGCGATATAAATATGTATTCATTGAAAATACTGAACACATTTCGATATTGATGATGATGCTATTCGCAGCGGCTATCAACGTAATTATATGGACATTATCGTATCTGATCTAAAAATAATGGCCGAGAAACGGGGCGAGTTATCGAGGATAGTGCACTTATTAAACACACATTAACCGCCTTGTACCCACGTCATCCATTCATCTAATTCGATCGGACGCACACTCGCGAACGCCCGCCTCGCCACACCCACGCAATCCCTCGCCACAACCACACAGCCACACCACAGTCAGAGAAACCAGCCATCCTTCATATGCGACCATAAAAACTAACAACCACGCCGATTTCACACTCGCGCATCGACGTCCACCATTTTAAATTCATTCACAAAAATCGCTAAAGCACAAGACCCATTTGTTTACCGTTTCACGCCTCCCTCGTCACGGTAGTCTGTCACAATGTGCACGGTTCGATTCCGTATTCTTCAATTAACAAGATTAACACTTTTTGACGCGAAATATGTTGGACAATATATTTTTTTGTTGGCAAAGCGGTGTTTTTTATTGTGCGCGGTGTATTAACGTCTATCTGTTTTGACAGTCCGTGTGCAACTAAAGAAAGAATGGTGGTAGGACTGCGGACAGCCGAGGCGCATGCGTGCTGACTACCCGCCAAAATACAGCTACGCGCATGTATGGACGGAGCTTCCCGTTCAAAACTTCCTTACATTTATATAGGCTGTTTGTATCTAAACGTCATCTTAAATCAAGTGATCAATATTCAAGCTCGTCTTATTACATTCTAAGCTATTTTTACACTGATAGTGTAACATTAGAAGTAATAATTCGTATCAGAAATGTCAGCTTTAAGTAAGTCGTGTAAATGTAATTTCTCGTAGCAACGGCTACCTCGTAGACACTCTACATTGTCTGTACGTTTTGGGTTCGTAACGTCCCTTTCTCGAAACGTTACGTTCCAAATCGTCGCCCCCCCC
>LUGF01019214.1:0-10089 GCA_001625245.1 Calycopis cecrops | reverse complement strand
TCGACTACTCGTTTGCCTCTATATTTTGAAATAATGAGAATTAATAACATTATTTTTAGTGACATCTAGTTTGTTACATATGAACTACATCAATTGTAGTGTAACGTAGTATATATTTATCGCGCTAGATGACTCTGTCAGCACGAATAATTAAAAATAATTTTATTATTTTTAATATTATATCACATAACAGAATGGTCAAATAAGGTCATTTAACATATTTTTATAAATGTTTCAAGTAGCACATTATTATAGAACTAATACGGGTCTAAATTTTTTTTTAAGCGTACATAGTCTAAAGCGACATCTAGTTAAGTACTTACAAACTATCAAACCATTATGATTCTACAATAATTTAATATGTTCACGATAGATGGTGCTGTTTTAGAAGTTTAAGATCGTTTAATCAATGCTTTTTCAATAATACATATTATTATTATTATTATTATTATTATTATTATTATTATTATTATTATTGAACTTAAAGTATGGGGTATTGTATGTAAAATATGAGTGTAATATTGTTATAAAACTGTTTGTGGCATTTCAAATGAATGTGGACATGCACTTGTGATATATTATTAGCAGTTTTACCGCTAGATGGCATTATCAGATTTAATAAATTGCATTTGATATTTTATTTTAATATTAGCTTCCGCCCGCAACTTCGCCTGCGTGGATTTCGAACTTCAAAAATGGAGGTTCTCAATTCTTTCGAATGAAAGATTCACAGCTTCTCTTCCGTAGATGATGGAGTGATAATAGTACGATCAATTGAACATTCATTGCAGGTAGTTATCAGATAACTCAAGCCGATAACAGCAAACAGCAGCAATAATAGTAAATAAATCGATATAAATTGTTTTTAGATTCATTTTAATTGACGAAGAACGCCTTTAAGTTTCCAGTTTTCCAGCTATAGGTGGCAAGGCTATATGCTATAGCATGTATTATTGTCATATTATTATGTCTAATATATCTAATAATAACAATCACGAACTGTATATTTTATTCGAATGCGTTTCTAATTTTAATAAAGGTCAATTCATGCTTATGAGATGGAGTAAGGAAGACTGAGTTAACACTAATATTTCGGGAAAGGCTACACACCTGAGTATCGCGTAGCTCATTACAAAATATCGCTTCTTGGACAAAACCATTAAGACCTCCAGTTTATTTATGTTATGTGCTTTTTGCTACCTTCTGTTTCTGTTGTGCACTGGCTTTATCCTTTATTTTTCACTTTATCCTTTATTTTTCACTTTATCCTTTATTTTTCAATCGTGTCCAGTAAAGTGGGAACTCAACAAAAAACGCGAGAGCATTGAACTGTTTAAATTATTATTTTATTAAGGCAAGTCATTGAACTGATTAAGACATAAAATGGCATCTTTATTAGAAATGTATTTTCTGATATGTTTTTCAACATCCTATCGTAAAACTGGAATTGGAAAGGTCGAAAGTGAATGATCCTCAGAAAAATAATATTTCTCGTTAGAAATGGCAATCACATTAATAGAATTGTTGGATAGCACAGCAAGTTTTGGTTGCTGATTTATTTAAATCATCTTGAGTGCTTCTTTAGGCCCTTAAATCCATATCTCGTCAGATCAAAAGTTGCGTAACGGATTCGCAGACAACAGGATCCCTCCAGCTACAGGCTGGCATCGGTGAAAAGGCTCCTCCTTGGGGACAACGGCAGGTGGTCTTATGACTCTTAGTTAAGAATTAAAAATACAGCAAGAACCTGTCCATGCCACACATCTTGCGCGCATTGTAAACTTGTATATTACTGATCAGTTTAGAAGCTATTAATGCCTTGCCACTCTTGCAAATCTGCCACCTAGCTCATATATTTAGCTATATTATATAAGTCTGCGGTTTTTAATATGATGATTTACTCATTTATTTAGGCGATCTGGACTGAAACTAAAACCTATGGTAGCCACCATGGGCGCCGGCGCGGCGGTGTGTAAGAGGTTGCAACAGCATCCCCCTGACGAGGAAGAATGTATTAGAAAAAAGCAGCCATTGCAAAACTCTGTACCTATCTGTCATTGCCAGACAGATCGTAGTCGTCCATCCACCTGCTGTTTAGTTCTATATTTTATACTATTAGTAAATATTGCAAAAGTTCTGGAACGAAATGAAAACTATGTAATAATTAATAATTTAATTTTATTAATTAATTTACAATATTAGTTATCAAATCTATTTAATATCGCATCTGAATTCGTTTTTGTCTCCCACATTTGGTTTGGAATTTTATATCGACATTGTCCATTATCTTATTCATGTCCAGTATCTTACTACCTTACTGATTCGCCTAAAAATGGCATACTTCATTATTCGATAATTTGCCTCAATCGGCGACATTGACACTTTCCAAGAAAGAACGAAATATTACGGAGACTATTAATAAGTATAATTATTGCACAAGAGTTACGATAACTACGGTTGATTTATACCTAAGTATTTTACTATTTTTTCTATTTTATTCATAAAAATGTTTCCACACGTAAAATACATTTATATTTTACGTTAAAGTTTTATGTTGAAGACCTTTTTGTTGTAATTTATTAATAAATTTAGAAATTAGAATTAAATTGTGCTTCCATCCGTGATTCCGTAGGAGCACTCAAAATTTTTATCTTGACTCAGAACACCGCTTGGGGAACGGGTTCACACATGGAACAAGGGTATATTTTTCTGGTTAAGGCTAAATCGTGTTGGTGAAACGATAGCGTGATGCAAATCCGTACTCCGTACTATATAATATAAATAACGCCATCTATTTTCAGAACTAAGCATATTGTGTACAACGGGCCCCGCACGTAGTCTAACGATTCTACAAGCAACATATTTTGTGATAATCAAGTACTCAAGAAAATGATCAAATATTAACTTGTTTTTATTAAACAGCACTAGCTATCAAGCTTTATATGCATTGCATATGCATATTTATATGCAATACATGACTAGTATTCTCCGAAGTTGGTGTCAAGAGTTTTCGTAACGGATATCTGTACGGATCGTGACATGATACACGGTCCGCTGTTCCTCTCCGTTTAGGGAACTGGTGATATTAGTTAATAACTGTGCAGTGTGCTCGCCATAGATTATAGCTATTAGCTTGCACACTTAATCTCAAAGCCAGTATCTTAAAACGCATACATTTCAACCTTTCCAATAAAGTAAAATGTTGTATATACGTAGGTATAATATGCATATTATAGAATGTTAAATAAAATTACAAAACTTTACCCTTTCTGAAGCTAAATATATTTTAAAGTGCCATATTCTAATGCAAATAAGTACCAAAGTGCTCAGTTGATATCCTTTTAATATACTATTTTTACATAAATGGACATAAATAAATTTCCTTAAAGCTGGTGCGATAAAGCAAAAAAAAAGACTATTTATGGAATCCACAATCAGAGGTGAGACCAGCCACTCGGTTATTTATTTATTATGCAAATATGCGAGTTCAAAAACCGAACCACTATGCCGAGATGTTTAATGCGGTATTGTTCCCATTATTTTTGTGTCATTGAACTGATATTTTTATTATTAGAATACATAATAATATTGCTTTTTTGTTATTTATTTTCCACCTATCATTGTCATTGCAATACTGAACTTCTTAAGTCGATATTGATAATATTATAATATCCGCGGCCTTTATACACCATGTCAGATGAGCCCTGAGCTAAGTACCGTAAGGACTTGTGTTATTTGTAGACAAGAGAAAGTTATTTAATATAATATTTTAAAATCTATATAATACATACATAAACATTCATATCTAAAGGGGATTAGAACCCGGAACTCTCGCGCAACATGCTCCGCTTACCCAAGTAATTTTTCCACTGCGCCAGCTGATCGTCAATATGATTTTGTACCTATATTTCGTATCTGCCCAACTGAAGCTGGGCACAGATAGATATTTTCGTCACTTGAGTAATATATAAGTCTCATTCTTAATCATTAGGTAGGTCATTAATTAGCATAGGCTTCAATAGAAGCTGATATTTTTTTTTATTTTCTTCGTGTTATATGCCAACAGCTGCGTGTACTCTGTGGTGCAACACTATGCCCAAATACGACGGTTATGTTGGCAAGCTTTTATTTAGCATTCACATTTAGCATGGAGCTATTTAATATGCAATGCACTTGCATGCGGAGCTAACGTGTGACGGGAATGATAATTTTATGTATTTATGTGTGAAGTAATTACTTCTCAAGAGAATTAAAACTTTAAATGTTCTTAGGAAAATATGCTGGAAAACTTAAATGTTTATTAACGTTTAATGTTTAATGTTTAAATGCCTGTTCGGATGGGAAGGAAGTTTCAATTAACAATTGGCTGATTTGGAGTTTTTTGAAAGAAGGCTTCGTTATGATAACTGCCGGATCCAGGTAGGCTTAGGGCTGCAGCCCAGGGCTACATAAGGCTTTAACATGAATATTGTACCCATAAAAGGATCTCCTATCACAATTACAAGGTCTTCAAGCCCCGGGACCCGCCAGAGTTTAATAGGGCGCTGATTGTGATGATAATTCCCAGCTTCTACTTCTGCTAATTAAATACTAGCTGTGTCCCTCAATTTCACCAGCGTAAATTATATTCCAAGAAAATATTGTATTCTGTGTGTGTATCTGTGCTTAATTTTATTCAAGCCCGTTCAAAAGGTTTTGACTTAAATAATAACAAACAAACTTTCACATGTACCTATAATGTGTGATACACCTCGCGTTACCCTTATTTTGCTACAATACATGTATAATCTTATTATATTTAATTAATATTATCACGTTCTCGGGTATTGCGAAACAATGGCTTGCTAAACAAGCTCCTTCAATTGTCCATGGGAAATATCAAATTCTATCCGCGGCCATTGTGTCCAATTGTAAAGGCATTTCTCACTATTGTATAATAAATAAAGCATGCTTTTTAATATCAGACTACTATAGTACGGACCTCTGAAAAACATACCGCTTTTTGCGTTCACTTTTTAAATAGGTATCTCTAACCTTGGCTTTTTAAAATCTTATGGAGTTCCTACTCGCAAAATTATATATCTACGTTTGAGCTCAATTTCGTGTAAATTATCACATGGGCACCGGGTAATACAAAACTGGAAATCTAGAAACAAAATAACTCCCTCACTTCTTGGACACGAGTAAAATGTGTGCTTCCATTTTAGGTAGGGGAGGAGAAAAGAGAATTGGGGTAATGGGGTAATGGGGCATATGGGGCTATTTCTTACACATTACTGAAAACATAATATCCTCTTGTGCCGCGTTTGAGTGTTCTAACAAGACTATTAATACCAATAATATTGATCCTACTGATAAACTATCTAATATATAAAATTCTCGTGTCACAGTTTTCGTTGCCATACTCCTCCGAAACGGCTTGACCGATTCTCATGAAATTTTGTGAGCATATTGAGTAGGTCTGAGAATCGGCCAACATCTATTTTTCATCCCGATATTCCCACGGGATCGAAAGTTACGCGGGTGAAACAGCGGGGCGCAGCTAGTAATATATAAAACTATTGCTGACTATATTGTGTAAATATAAATATTAAACAATTTAAATTTTGTATTCTATGGCTAATACGTTTAAATCACATGTTTCAATGATTTCAGCTGCCTCCCGCATCTTGATATGATCTAATCATAACGTTGAACAATTACCGTATTTGTTTATGAGTGAAAATTGTACAGCTTTCTAGGTTCTAGCCTAGTTATCATTTAGCAACTTACAACAGACTCCATAAGCCAGGCATGACGCAACATCCCTGACCAGGCGATGTAGATTTTGAATTCTGATTGTCTATTGACGTTGGTAGTCATCAAAGTGTATCTGACTGTTCGTTTGCTATAAGTATACTATAAAAAGCCTGAGCATCACCTGTGGTGGAGTCAGCAGTTGAGAGGATTGGGACGACTGGCGGGTCCGATTCGAACGCATTTGTGTAACTCCCTTGAAGTACTGGGGCCAGGGGTCAGGATTGGAACCTGACCCCAATGCACGGTTCCGACAATCTGCAGATCCGGGATCCTACGTCCTTTGCACCCACAGGGGTTGTGTGGGGTTAAGTCAGACATAGGTCTGGGGTCCACCCGGGCCCCTAGGTATCCTAAGTAAATGTATTCCGCTGCGTCAACAAAATAAAATTTTACTCGTGTATGGATGTCTAGGTAGGTATTTCAGTTCTGTTAAAGAAAAATAACTCCGAAATTCAATATTATGTTATAGTTATGCTTACTTCGATATCATTTACTAGCTGCGCCCCGCGGCTTCGCCCGCGTAAATTTCGATATCGTGGAAAATCATTCCATGGCATCCCTCAGGAACATTTTTTCGGGATAAAAGCTATCCTATGTTACTTCTAATACCTCCAAGAACATGTGTACAAAATTTCATGATGATCGGTTGAGCAGTTTTCGCGTGAAAGGGTAACAAACAAACTTACATTCGCATTTATAATATTAGTATGATGTAATCTAATATATAAAGTTCTCGTGTCACAGTTTTCGTTGCCATACTCCTCCGAAATGGCTTGACCGATTCTCATGAAATTTTGTGAGCATATTGAGTAGGTCTGAGAATCGGCCAACATCTATTTTTCATCCCGATATTCCCACGGGATCGAAAGTTACGCGGGTGAAACCGCGGGGCGCAGCTAGTAGTTATATAATGATAGCAGTCACTTTCAAAGAAGCTTCTTAATTAAAAGTTCATACACATCTCAGGCTGTCCGCGTTGGTCTGTTATTAAAAACTAATCATAACATTTTAAGGAAGTGAATGGTTTTAAATAAGTTTAAAATGTATGATGACAATAATACTACATACCCAAGGATTATCCTAAGCAATTTTTGAGATATAAGTAACAAACAGGTTTTCCCCGTAGATAGAGAATACTAGGATTCTGTGCCTACGCCCCCTTCTTGATTTGACAATAATTAATAAACTATTTATTTTCTTCATCTTGTGTCTTTTAAGTTCGCCAAGTCTCTGATAAGAAAATACTAATAAGATGACTCGAATATAAAATGTTACCATAGATATATTAATAATGTTGCAGTTTCCTTTACGGGTATTAACTTGAATGAATTAATATTTGTTAATGTACGAGAGACGGCTCGGGACCACAGCTGATGGAAGCCAGCCGAAACTTTGAGCAAAGGGATATGTTTACGAGAGCACCTGAATAAATTATTTTATTTATGTTAAAACCCGTAAACAAACTGCATAATGTGTAAAACACGTGAAAGACTTAGTTGCTTAAGTACTTATTTTATTAAGTATTGACAAATAAAACAAATTGACAAAAAACAAAACAATTTGATAAGATTAAGGTTTGTTAAAGATATCTTAAATTTCTGCTATTATTATTAGGACAGGTAAATTAATCGTTTTATGATCCAAAGACAGTAAAGGATTTTTTTAAATAATACAATGCGTTACAAACTTTCTGCTGACAAAACAATTCTTCTGCATCTTTAATAACTAGGTACATCAGCTTTGAACAACTGGTAGATTTTTTCCTCGAATATTTTATATTGACTATTAAATAACAATTACAGATTTTTTATATCCGATAAAATATAATATGATGGTAACCCGAGTTTTGTCCCATTTGTAAGAGGAAAGGTGAAGGTGAGATATAAGGTTAGGGCACAGGGCGCGCCCGCACGAACAATTGACGCCGAATTACTCACTATTTGCGATCACAACACTTTTGATCTTCCGGCAAAATCCTGTCGAAACCGCACTAACTTCACACGAACCATTTTTAGTAGAAGGGGCAAACGTGCAGTAGGAGAGCTTTGATGACCAGCGACACCCAACAGTCTTCCACATAATAGTTGAGCATATGTAGTTTTACTATCCTCCTCGCTTCCAATGGGCCACCGGAAAGTCACAAGTGAACAATTTTTTTAATTCTTTTTTTTTTAAATATCTGTGGACTTAACACACCACGTTAGCCTAGCCCCGTGCTAAGTACCGTGAGGACTTGTGTTACGGGTACTAGACAACGGAATATATTTAATATGTTTTATAAATTTAAGAAATTTTATATACTTAAGATTTTTATTATAGAAATACATACAATACATAGATAAACATCCATGACCAAGGCGGGATTCGAACCCGCGACCCCTGACGCAACATGCTCCACATATCCGAGCCCTGTACCACTGCGCCAGTCTGGTCGTCAACGTCAGAGCAATACGCGCCAGTGCAGTGCAGCAACTGAACACGTAACTGAGAGGTACCAACCCGGTCGTGCCGGCTCAATGAGGCAAGAATTCAGCATGACACTACCTCTTACTCTTAATCTCTGTTTGCTCTTATAATACTAGCTCGGTTCAGTCGTTTACAAGTTTACCCCTTTTCCCACGGGAATGAAGGATTTTTTCGCGGTACAAAATAGCCTATGTTAATCTGTGATAGTAAACCTTTTAAAACTTTATAATATTTGTATAGATTTGTAATTACATTATACAATATAATATATTCACAACTCTCTTTGAACAAACAATCAAGTATGGCGTTCTCCCATATTTTTTTTTTTTTATTAAGTACATAAAACGCGGGGGTCATTACTCCCTTACTTACGGCCATCGGCGGGATCACAGGACACAGATAATACAGAATATACTGAGAGGCGGGATATAATATTATTTGTATTTCAATTTTGACAGCTAGAATGTACTTTTATAAATAAAATTTCATTTTTAATGATTGTAAGTATTATAAATTTATTGGCGAAATATTTTTTTTAAATGTGTCTGTTTTGGATTACCTGCCTTCAAAACACAAAAACCCTTATAAAATTTGTATAATAATTAATAAATAAATCCTTTATATTGCAAAATCCATACATATAAATTTTTAAACATTGAACAAACAATCCCAAACGCAACAAGATAAGTTTCTATTATATTGTTGTCCTGTCTCGCTGACCGATGGACCACACGGCACCACCGACACTACCGGACCGGTTCAACTTTGCTAGAAGCGTATCTTTTACAACCGAAGCATCCGCTAATTGATAATAGGTACCTTATACGATATCAACACAATATATTAAATTATGGCCAATTATTAGTAGTACCAATAAACTATAAACATAATATTATAAACTTTTATAAACGCCATCACACAATGATTTTTGTAAATACTACACTAGCTTATTAATCAACAAGGTTATTTTTATTAGAACTAAAATGAATGTACCGCTATAAATAAGTACTATTTTGTACACAAAAAGTACTCTCCGGCGGGGAATCGAACCCCGGTCTCCCGCGTGACAGGCGGGGATACTTACCACTATACTACCGAAGATGTATTTTGATAGGCTAAATATCGGAATATATTGTGACATTACTAATCAAAATAATGTGTTACATTTTTTTTTTTATATTAAAACTATCAATAGATATTATTATCAGGTGCGGTATCACTAGCGAAAGTTTGATACTATAATTGAAATTTACTTTACTTTAGGTACGCCTATTTTTATTGTACCTACATACCTACCTTGACTTGCCATGATTATTAACGCATTTTGTAAAGCTGTTGCCCGTTTAGGAGTTGTATGAACACAAACACTATGGGTAATAAAATAATCTTATATTATACTAGATTTTGAGACACGAAAGTATCAATGGCAGTATATTTTAAAAGTGCAAGAGCAACATTAGACTATGTGGCTATGAACAAATTACGATAAAGAGTGGTTCGAATCGGTCAACACACAATAAAACTGTACAATCTTTTAAAATATATTGCTGCATTGTATCTTTTGAAATGGATTTATTTACAGTCGTAACGAGAGGCCTTATTTTTTTTTCATTTTGTTAACAGAGATAAATGTTCTTTATCGTTGTTCTGATACCTCAGAGACATAAAAGTGAATGTATTAGTATTTATTCATACATAAGTACATGAATAAGATGTTTCTTTATACTCTGATATATTGTTATTATGATCCCGTCGATCCGCGCTTCTTTTTGGGTAGTATTTAATCTTACAACTGTAAATCCACATTTTTCTATCAAAGTATTC
>LUGF01019201.1:21605-36362 GCA_001625245.1 Calycopis cecrops | reverse complement strand
TGCATATCTGTATATTTGTATACATGTATGTTTGTGCACGTTATCTCAGAAACGGCATAGCAGGATACAGCTTTCGTGAATATATTGCGATGAGCATCATATATCATATATCCTCCAAATCGGCAGGACCTGATCATCTAAGCCCCATATTCCTTATACACTGTGCCGAGATATTAGCTCACCCTGTTGCCTTACTCTTCCAAAAATCACTCTCAACCTGTACATTTCCGGGTATTTGGAAATCGGCGCTTGTTACACCAGCGCACAAAAAAGGACCCAAGTCCGATATTACTAATTATCGACCGATCTCCAAACTCTGCATTTTAGTAAAGGTCTTTGAAAGAGTTGTCTACGATCAGGTCTATTCAGCAACGCGATCATCTTTCATTTCCAACCAGCATGGATTCCTTAAAGGACGATCGACGGTTTCCAATTGAATTCTCTTCGATGACTATCTAACAAATGCTATGGATTCGGGGAACCAAGTTGATGTCATTTACACCGATTATAGTAAATGCTTTGACAGAATAGAGCACGGACTTCTATTAGCCAAATTAGAACTAATCGGCGTGAGAGGTGACCTCCTTAGATGGTTCTCTTCTTACATAAATAATAGATCACAAGCTGTTGTTGTCAAAAACTATATATCCTCAAGGGTTCGCATACACAGTGGGGTTCCACAGGGATCTCTGTTAGGGCCTTTACTCTTTCTAATATTTGTCAATGATATATCTTACTGCTTTCACTTCAGCCAATTATTATGCTTCGCTGATGACATGAAAATTTTTAGCACCATTAAGTCTGCCGATGACATGAATAATGTTCAAGCTGACTTACTACGCCTAGATGCATACTGTGAGCTTAATAAGTTAGAGCTTAATCCTACCAAATGTTCGGTAATCACTTTTACCCGTAAGACCCATATCATACCGACGTCATACACACTTAGAGGCCAGACCCTTAATAGGGATAACGTGATTAGAGATCTTGGGATAATCCACGATTCCAAACTACTCTTCGACAGGCACATTTCATCTATCGTCACTAAAGCATCTAAAGCACTCGGATTTGTGATGCGTATCTCGGGAGAATTCAAACAGGCGAAAACCTTTAAAATTCTCTATTGCACGTTTGTCAGGAGTAATCTTGAGTATGCATCACAAATCTGGAACCCTCGTTACGAAAAATATATCTCGAGAATTGAGAGCATCCAAGCTAAATTTCTTAAATACATTTGTTTTTATCTGGGCATTGACTATTATTGATATTCATCTGAAAATTACTTTCGCTTGTGTAGGCAATTTCATCTACTCCCACTTTTCATCCGACGAGAAATAGCCGATCACCTGTATCTTCTCAAAATTTTCAATGGTGATGTTGATTGTCCTGATATTTTGAATAAAATAAAACTTAATATACCGGTAAAATCAACAAGATTCAACAAACCTTTACGTATACCAAAAGCCACCACCAACTATAGGCAAAACTCCTACTTGTGGCGTGCATGTGACAGTTTCAACAAGCAAAGTAAACTAATTACAGACTTAGATCTATTCTGTACTAGTGTCTCCTCGGCTAGATCGCGGTTAAGCAGAGAATTCTTTAAGGTAGAATTAGTAATTATTAATAGTAATTAACTATTAATAAAATAAAAATTAGTAATAGTAGAATTCTTAATAATTATCCAGCTCATAATAGCATGTAATATTATATTCATTTTTTTTTATATTATACTTATTTATACATTGCAAAGTGTTGTGAAAAAGTTCGTGTATTCAATGTACTGACGCACGGGTTTTGCTGTTTTATTATATTAATAGATAGAATCTGTTAGCAATAGTTGGTATGTACCAAACCTGTCACTTTATATCATACCCTAGTTCCTAGTATGTAAAATCGTATGAATGCTTGTACACACTATCACTATTCGTGAAAATCTTTAATTGGCTTATTATTATTATTGTACTCTGTAATCTATAAAGTCATAAAGCTGTTGATTTTCAAAATAAAAAAAATAAAAAAAATAACGTTTAGGGTATTTTTCTTTTCCAATCGGTTAATAAATAGAATAGTTATTAGTAAAATCTATTCCCATTATGCAATCGAATACATTTGTTAACTCATTTTTTATAAAATAGTTATAGGATAGGGGGTATATATAAAGGGTAGTTTTATAAAATAATATTGTATAAATATTATATAATTACCTACATATACAGGGTTGATACAAGCGAGAGGAATTAAATTAAACCACGTATACTATAAGTGCCTACAGTTAATTAGAAACTATTAAAAATAACGGCAACCTCGTACGGGGTGAATGACCCCGGTCGGTCATAGTCGGCGATCAGCTGCGATACAGCGTGTACGAAGTGAGAAAAAACTTTGAAAAATTCCTGTGGCTAATTTATTGCTACAATTGATCTGATTTTTATTGTGTAGCTTGAGAATAATACACTAAACGCCTCTCGCTTGTATCAACCTTGTATATTTACACCCTGAAAGCCATCTAGGCAGATCGCAATTGGGACCCGTGTCGCCATAAGTCATTGTCAATCATCCCGCTTTGGTTAGGAAGGGAAATTGGAATGCTGATTAAACTCCTTGCGACCCTGTTTAGCCGAAGGTCTGATATGGCTTTTAAGGTCGGGGGCCCTTAAGGCCAAGGACTTTGGCATTTTGCCGCCATACAAGTAGTTTCACCACTGGACGATAAAGTTACTCCGGCCATGCAAGTTACGTAATAAAATGCGGATTAAAAAAACTAATCAAAACATTACTTACAAAGACGGAGCAATAATAATTCATGTGTTTGTCGTACACAAGCAATCACAAATAGCTTGTGATAATAAATTGAAAATACTAGTTGTTAAATATGCGATGAAAATGTTGTCAAACACATGACAGCATTCATGTTATTATTCTCAGGGCGACAGCACGCTATTTTTAGTACCGACGATCGGCGATTTCGCGACTGTATCGACGCTGCATCACGATTTTGCGACTCTCTGCGTTCAGTCGCGGAATCAGAATCGCGCGATTTAGCGACTGCTCTGATGCTTGATACGCAACACTCGCAGTGGCTTTGCGACTAAATCGCCTATTTTATTTAGTAACATTGCATAAACTTAACACCAGTAAGATGATTAATAAACGTGACTAACAGTGCAAAGACGAGAATTTTTACGTCCCACTAAGCTTCAACGGATGCTATGAGTGCTGGTCGGGCGACTAGATTAAATTTGAGGTAGATAGGACTAGATAGGAAGATTGACGTTCACTCTACCGAGGATGGGAGAGAGATATATTCCGATAATATGAGAATGTTTATAATAGCTAATTCAACTATTGTTATCATGGCCAGAGAGACCGTCTAGGGGGAATATCGCAGAAATGACCTCAGCGTAATTAAAAAAAAAAACAGCCGGGCCAATTCCATTGGAATGCAGTATGGCAATAGGATTAGGTTTCTTAATCTGTGGTAGTACCTCTCAGTGCTCTTACACACGAGCGGCATGTTGTTGTCAGAGGACAGCTGCCGCCGAGAACGAGCCGTGTGTAAGAGCTGAGCGACGGTAGTCGTCGACACGTATCAACGGCAGAAGTTATCTGTGTAGTTGATAACATGATGCTGAACTTAGTCGTCGACACGTATCGACGGCAGAAGTTGCCTCTGCCGTTGACAACATGCCGCTGATCTTTGAAGCTGACATCTTGACGGCTGACTTCGAGGCGGCGACGGCTGCCACCGACACGTATCGACGGCTGCAGTTACCCCTGCCGTTGACAGCATGCCGCTCGTGTATAAGAGCCCTTACTGGACATGCTACTTTCCCCTACAGGTTACAATCATTCGCTGCGCTTCACCGAGTGCAGTACCTTCAACGTCGCATTGCTGGTACTCGCTCAACCATATTCCGTCCGCAGCAAGGAGACTGGGAGCGTGTACAAAATACATCCTGTGCAGTATGGTGCAACCTACGACAATTCAGCACCGATTCAGTGTCACTTCTACGGCTGGGGTAGCAGAAGAAATGTAAATATAAATATATTTCTATTAGAAATAGAATGATAAATAGAACTCTTTATGAGACCAAGGAATTTACTTAAGTAAGTTACATATTGGCAAGATATCGCTGGACTAGGTTATATCTGTATTAGCCCCTCCGCAGTGTGTGCCAAATTTCATGAAAATCCGTTGAGCAGTTTTTGCGTGATGGGGTAAAAAACAAACAAATAAACAAACAAACAAGCTAACATTCAAACTTTCGCATTTATAATGTTAATAGGATAAAACCTTTTGTTTCCACAACTTCCTCGTCCCGCTCCTCATCACTGTACAGCATGTGGCAGTCCACATATATCTGCCCAAGTACTACACCGAGCTGTGCTTGTGAGCTTGTGAGCTTGTGAGCTTGTTTGGATGTTTATGGTCGACGATATGGTCCTTGAAAGATTTATTTATGGCCCCCTATGGCATAAAAAAACCTTTTGTCTCCAGAACTTCCTGGTCCCGCTCCTCATCAATCTGCAGCAAGTGCCAGTCCACCTATACCCGCCCAAGTACTGCCCCGAGGTGTGGAACAACGACAAAAAATATCTGTGTGTCACGCAGTTTGGTTGTAAGGTTAGAAGTCGACATTTTATGAAATGAAAATGACCGTAGCAATTAAGGATTGTCGGATTTACGTTCTAGCTATTTTTTTTTCTCAAATCAACCGTCTTTTTTTTTCCACGTTCGATTTTAGGAATTCAATATTTTGAGAGAGCATTTTTAAAGCATTTTTAAGACCTTTAGAGCCAGAGCACACTCGCGACTTTTAGACGAGGCGTCCGGCCACTTTGCGACACTGCGACCGGTCGCAGAGAGTCGTGTGACAGTCGACTGCATTTAGACGTTATTTGACATACATTAGCGTCTAAGTCGCCGCGTCTGGCGGCTTCAAGTGTGCGTCCTCCCGCGTATAGTCGCTGCATTCAGCGTCTAAAAAGCGTCTAAGACGCCGGTCGCCGCGTCTAAAAGTACCGTGTGTGGTCGCCCTTAATGTAATAAAAAGAAAATTACAAAAATGAAGATCCGACATTATTTGCTACGGTGGAAAACTTCTTCGCACATTGGTGCCACGCTGCATGCAGTTGAGCCGGCACGACCGAGGAGGTGACTCTCGCTTACGAGAATTCGGTGTAAAGGGACAGCTGTGCTCTCGCGTTTCGTGCGGTGTGTATGTATCCGGTGTCCCATGGAGGGGTGAGAAGGAAAAAGGGCAACGCATCTGTAAAACCTCTATGCGGATGTCTATGAGCGTCGGTAGTTATGAAAATGATGAAGGACTCTGATTGCTCGTTTGCTCCCATATAGTATACCTAAACTGGTCACTAACTATATAATCGTGTAAAGTGGAAAGAAGTTATTGTCAAAAATATTGCCGATATGACGTCATATTGGCGAGATCTTGATCTTGAACATGTGTGATTGTGAGTCCTTTCATGAGTACTCCCGGGAAAAAATCTAGTATTAACTGCATTGATTTCAAATTTAAATAACCCCTTACTCGATAAGAAACTGCCTTAAGTCGCTGGACCGATTTCCACCAAACGTAACTAAGAACGATCGCAAATAAAGTGGCGGAGATTGATTGTTTAAGCTACACACGCAAACGACCACCCATCCAATCTCACGCGCACGCAAATAAATGTATTAAATAAATAAACAATACAATAATAATATTTTAAAACATATTTTTATTTACAGAACGAAGAATTCGGAGCTTTGTGTCCGGTAAGTAACATACAGTCTTGTAAATATACAAAAGGCATTTAAAGGAGGACACCCGCTGTCCTCCTGGCCAAGATAATAATAGTATAACCTATTAATCTCAATATTCCGGTTTGCCTCCTCCCAGATTAGCTGGGAAAGAAGGGGGGTCTGCACCCCCATCGACCACAAACTACAGAGGCTCGAGCTACCTTAGGGCACTCGCCTCTCATACAGACGAAGCTGCACTGGGCTTTCAGTTCTGCTAGCGTAGATTCTATCTAAAAAAAAAAAACAAATGGCATGTCTTAGTATTTTCTGCGGCTAGGTCTCCGCACCTGTCAATGGTATCTGTGTCGGTCTACGTTTTAGGGTTCCGCAGTAAACGAGGAACCCTTATAGTTTCGTCATGTTCGTCTGTCTGTCCGCGGATTTACTCGGAGAATAAAGTACTAGAAAGCTGTACCTACTTTGGTATGGGTATGTAGATTAATCATGGTAAAAAAGTGTTAGAAAAATATCTTGTAAAAAAAATTAAAAAAATCTGTGTGCTTTACGGTAATAAATTTGTGTAGGTATTAAATCGATAATTAAGTTTTACTTCAGTTGTGTGGTCTAAAGCATACACATTTTTTGGAGTAGCTTCCATACAAGTAAAATCGATGTATGCCGAGTGGTATTCCTTTCAGTGCCTCTCCGCATTGCGCTGCTATACAGAAAATTAAGTTTTTTGTTTATATTTAGGTTAGTTGGTATCTTTTCCTGTTTTTTGTCTTCTTTTTTTCTCTTAACAAGATTGTATACGTTTATCTATCTTATTGTCTATCTTCTATTGTGGAGTACTGAATAAATGATAAAAAAATGAGGTGGCCTTTTAAGGAAACTAATATTAAATCAATTCTTACAGGGCAAATGGATCTCAAAATGAATTTCAAATTCAAATAATGAACTGATAACACACCAAGCTAATGATCATGATTAATTTTTTATATTATAGGTGGGCAAAGGATTAGTCGGAGCGTTTGGTAACATCTGACGCCCATAGACATCCGCATTGATATTATGCTATTATGTTGCCCTCCTTTCCATTGGGACACCGAAAACAAATAAACCGCTTGAAATACAGTCTTAGAAGCATGATAGTGTGGGCATGGCGCGGCCGCCCCGGTCTTGCCAGTAAAATTTAGCTTTTTTTATAGTATTTGGGGCTAAACGAGCAGTCGGAACCGTTTTCATAGACTTCGGATGATTGACAAAGCAAAGATTTAACACAGCTGTACTACCCTCCTTCCGCACCCCTCCATGGGCCACCGGCCGCTTACGCACCGCACGAAACGCGACACCACAGCAGTCACTGTAAGCGAAAGGTACCTCCCTGGTCGAGCGAGCCCAATTTGCCTGCTCTTGCTGCTTGCAAAGCACAAGGCGCTTATGATATTGATTAGAGACCAAACACTCGACGCAGGAACATTCGAGTAGGACCTTCCTACTGACGTGACGTATTAAGCGGAATCATTTGTCGTTTACATATACTCGTAAATAATTATCTAAGTGTGCAAATATTGTGAGTAAAACATCTCAAATTGACATGTGTTTGCCACAAAAATGACGCACATTCCACGCTTGATTTTATTTTGGATGAAATCATTGCAACTTAGCTTAGTACCGTGGAGGTGCTTCCGGCTCGACCGGGGAGTTACTTCTCGTACACGATGCCAGCGTAAAGTGACAGCTGTGTTGCTATATGCGCGGTTCCATTCCTACGCCATTTCTCGCCAGGCAAAGTTCTCGCGGGTCCGCTGCAATGCGATCGTAATTGAATGCTTAAAGCCATCGCACACATACAACTTTTGATATCGGCGATCGGCGAATAAAAAAAAATATTCCAATATGCCAACTCGACACCGACTGTGCTTTAACTCAACTCGACGTGCGGTATTCAAATGTAAGCTTTATGTTCATTCACTCTTAAGGAACACAACAACAATCCATTCCGATATTGAGACTGAACTAAGAGAGTCGGTAAATCGTGATGCAGCATCGTTACAGTCGCAAAATCATCGATGCTAAAAGTAGCGAGTGTGCTGTGGCCCCTAGGCTTAATAAAATATAATAGTGAACCAGCACTATGTTGCCAGGACGACTTGGGCTCGCCGCTCATATGCGATGGGTTCCTCTACGGCATGATGACGTCACAGGCGCTGGACCGGTCCTGCGGCACGGGTTTCCTCGACATGACCACGTTCACCAAGTTCTTCTCCTGCGGCGTAGACGCCACCCTCGACGTGCTCGACTTGGATATGGAGGGGACCGCCTTGAACCTCGACAGAGTAACACTATGAACACGCCTTCGCTCCAAACCCTGAATTTATAGAAAAAAATACATAAAATAAGATAGTAATATCACATTTCTTTTTGTTTTATTCCTTTTTTAGGGTTCCGTATCACAATGACAAAAAAAACGAAACCTTTATAGCAGGGCTTCTTAACTAAAAATCACTGTATGTACACACAAATGTTAAGGTTTAACTGAACTACCGTGGACTCCTGACACACGCCACGTACGCCCCAAGTCCGTGGACCCCACTTTAGGAAACCCTGGTGATATATAGACAGATAGAGATAGCGAAGATACATTTAAAATAACATAGTCATAATATGACATTGATATTTTGTTTTATTCCATTTTTATATTTTTTTGCCGCCATTTTCATGACTACCGACGCCCGTAGACATCCGCATAGAAGCTGGAAGGGAACACCAATGGTGTTACGCCATGAGCTTCTACCACAATGAACACACCCTTTCTCCGAACCCTGAAGACATAGACATATTAAGATAGTAACAGGCCTTTATTTTTTGTTTTATTCCTTTTTTTTGTAAGAGGTAGTTCCACACTGCATGCATTTTTTTTTATGATATAGGAGGGCAAACGAGCAGCCGGAGCCATTTTCATGACTACCGACGCCCACAAACATCCGCATAAAGGCTATACAGATGCGCTGCCCTTCTCCTTCCACCTCAATGGGCCATGCATCCATGCATGCAGCCGAATTGGGCCGACACGATCGGGGAGTACCTCTCGATTAGACGAGACCGGCGTAAAGTGACAGCTGTGCTGTACTAACAGTCCTTATACTATAAAAAATATATTAGTTTGTGCCTTTTTACATGTGCGCACACGCGTATGGTTACTAAAAACGGTTCACGGTTCCGACACGGCAGCTGTCTTTACTGTCGTGTATAGACTTGTTCACATTAATACGTAACATTGCACGGCGAGTGCGGTTAGCGCCATTCGACGCAAACGAGCAATCGCCATTTTTTATGACTACGGACACCCACAGACATCCAGGCAAAGAGATAAACGCGACTGCACAGCTGTCACTTTATCTCTATACGGATATACGCCAGTCTCGTGTAAGCGAGAGGTGCCTCCCTGGTCGTGCCGGCCCAATTCGGCTACATGCATGCATGCAGTGTGGCACTACCTCTTCCTAAGTTACTACATTACTTACCTAATGGTAACCGCAACGGGTTCGATGCAGTCTTTTACGACGCTCTGATGCTGCAGACTGTTTTTAGACATCCATACTACTCGTCAAAAGATCTCGTTGACATCCGAAAGTAGATGAAAAACTTGTCTTCGTGTTTTCGAAGATCCCAGAAGAAACGCAAGAAAATCCGTCGGGGTTGCTATCAATTTATAATTTCATCATAAATATAAATAAATGCTATTTTTGATGAAATTAAAAATTGTAATAAAATATCTTTAAATTATTTAAATGGAAGCTCCGGACAGATTTTCTTACCTTTCTTATAAAGTTCATGGTAAAATATCTATATGTCGCAGTCGGATTGTATAAACCGCCGTATTTACATTACGGCTAGCCATTTAGAAAAACAGGGCCGTTTTGTAATGCGGCGGGTCAACGATTAGCCGGATTGTTGTTGAGAAACGTTCTACAATATGGCGGCTCACGTTTAGCCTCATTGTGCCAATCCACTGGACTCGCTCGCTTCGCTCGCTCGTTGTATATAAACATAGTCTAGCATAACCTAACCCATGGTCAGTGGCGTAACTGTACCGCTTGAGGCCCGTGGCAAATTCATCGGATGGGGCCCATCTGATGAATTTTGAATATATAGAAGCTTTTTTTTGTTGAGAATCTCCTCTAACAGGGGGCCCCTTCCAGCAGGGGGCCCGTGGCATTTTGCCGACTTGCCACCCTGTAGTTACGCCACTGCCCATGGTCGTTTGTGAAAAAAATACGGCTAACACTTTCTGGCGGAGTTTGACCTAGCCGTATTCGATCCGGCTAATCGATGACCCGCCGCATTACAAAACGGCCCTGTTTTTTTAAAAGGCTAGCCGTAATGTAATACGGCGGATTATACAATCCGACTGCGACATAATATATACATCGACACATAAATTATATAAATCGATGGTTTTTCTAATTATTGTATCCTTTTTTCAATTACGTTTTTACCGTCGTGGGATTTTTTCCTTTCTCAAAGCATTGTATGGATGAATCCAACATAATCTTTCACGTACGTAAGGATGTCGACCTTGACGACTTCGATACAACAGGAGTAAGTACTGTGTTCCTTCCATTCAATAATAAATAACGACGTCTTCAGTCTGATACTTAGACTATACCTGACTATACTGTAACCGCCGCACCGCGAGGCCAGTAAACCGTATATACGTATGGATGTCATCTCTCTAGGATGGAAGGCCCAGGGAGTTCTGCGGGCCCCGAGGCGACCCTCATGCCCGGGCTTACTCGCAAGGGGTCTCTGCCCCCTTGGTGGAAGGGAAACTGCACGGAAATGCAGTATAAGTGGACTGTTAGGGGGGGTTATTTCGCTAATGCGGACGAGGGCTATATGCCCTGACGGGTAGCCTGCTGGCTGCCGGGCAGTCTGACGACTACTGGGTGTGGTGAGTAGTGTGTGTGGTGTGTTTTGTGCCTGAAAATGTGTGTGATGGTGTAACGTCCTGCAGGCCAGTCTCGGTTGCCCGTCGGTCGCTGGTATGACGCGAGCACAGAGTTCACGAGAGTATGCCCCTCACGAGGCGCTGATGAGCATGCGGTCCGTTCTGTGTCATGTTAAACATGGCAGAGGACAAACGGAGCACGAACTCACGCCATCCCCAAATCACGCGCGATGGTGTAATTCCTGACGTAGTCCGCCCCTGTGATTGCTCTGAGGGCAATGTTCTGTTGCGCTTGCAGACTCTTCCTATCAATCAGTGAGGTTAATGCGTACCACGCGGGGGCGGCGTAGATGAGGCGCGATCAGATATATGTCTTGTAGATCCCCAATTTGGTCCCTAACGGTGACCCGGTTGATCTCACAGGCCGCAATAACGCTCGGGAGGCTCTAGCTCAATTGATCTAACGATCAAGCTGCGAGCCCATTCGTAGCGTACGAAGCGAAGCGAGGTATAGCATTTCCAAGACAGCTGCTCACTTCTCAATCTTAACCGCCCCGGCATGATGCGCTTTCGGTTGACAAATAGAGAAACCGTTTGACCTAAACCGTGAGTAATGAGAAAGCGTTAGCACGGCACTGTCGGTGCCGTTTAGAGAGCAACCGTATACACGTGAAAAGGGGGCATAAGAGCAATCGGAGCCATTTTCAATTTTGATTTTGATTTTGAATCAACGCTCGTAGATATCCGCATAGAGGTAATAAAAACGCGTTTCCCTCCTCTCTCCGAGGGCCACGGGCTACTTAGACCTCGCGTGAAACGCGACAGCACAGCTGTTACTTTACGCCGGTATCATGTAAGCGAGAGGCCACCGTTTGTGCCGGCCCGATTCGGCTGCATGGATGCATGCAGTGTGGCACTACCTCTTACTAAAACTCATTGACACTTAATATGTTTTTTGAGACTTATTTGCACTTAAAACAGGTTTTCAGTATCAAAAACCATATCTACTTTTAGTAATCATCAGCCGGAGGATGTCCACTTCGGGACCTGGAGCACAGATTAATAAGCTGCCTGGAGGCCTCTTCCATAGTCTTTCATCTTACTCATATTGCAGTATAAATATATCTAGTTACAGTTTTATTATAGGTACAGATTACAATGTTTAGAAGATCCCTGTGTATACATCAGTTGAATATAATTATTGTACTAGCACTACATGTTCACGGCGTGAGAATATTGATTATATTTGTTTTAGTATCTACGAGTCCGATTGTGTCATGTATGTGCGTTGAAGTCACATATGAAGTAGTACTTTAATGTGACTTCAATGACGACTTGAATTTGGATGTTGAGATCGGAGTGAATACTGAACACATTTTTTATTCTTTTTTATCATTCTAAGGTTCCCTTATAGGATCACTTTGTTGTCCACCTGTCTGTCTGTACGTCTGACCATTTTCCAATGAAAGCGTGGATGGATTAAGCTGAAATTTATGTCAAATACTATACAGAAAAAAAGCATGCATCTGTGATCCCCAAGGCTAAGCCGGACAAGGCTACCCATACCGATCAGGTTTTGGGGGAGAGGTCGGACTAAGAGCAGCTTGACTCGGGGTACTCCACTCGTCCCTCTGAATCAGCGGCGTGGATTGGAACGAGTGGCGGGTCCGCTTTGAACAATGGTGGCGAGCTTCTTTGGAGACCTGGGGCCAGGGGTTAGTATGGGAACTGGACCCCAATGTATGGTTCTACCTGGTAGTAGGGACTGTTTGGAGGCAGCCGGATATCGGCAGATCCGGGACCCACCAATAATAGCGGCTGAAGGCACTCGTAGGGGTTTAGCCGGTATTGCATTACGAATCGAGTCCGATATGGGTATAGGGGTCACTCGGGCTCCTAGATATCATACGTTAATGTATTCCCCCGCGTATACAAAAAAAATATAAAAGTAATGCGTAATAATAGTTTTATAAGAAAGCAAAGGAACAGTGCTTCGTCTGTTCGTTTGCATTCCTATTGCAGAACGCGACACAACACATTCCCCCTTATTAATAAACATGGAATAACTATGTCCAAGTGATAACCTAGTTATAAACTGACATCTGTCAAATTCCATACTTTTTATGTGTTTTTATTAAGGAATTTGACAGATGTCAGTTTATTACTAGGTTATTCCTTGGATAGAGATATTCTATGTTTATTAATAAGGGGTTAAATGAAGTGGCATAACTGTCGCTTTAGGGTATATCATGAGTTATATGAGAGCAAGATACTTTCCTTACCAGCCCAAGCCGGCTCAATAACTTGAGTGTTGAGACTACTTCACTAAATTACTGCTACAGCGATAAAAAATCAACTTATCCTTGAAATTATACCTCAATAGGGATGTGCGTCATTTGATATGTCATTTAACTTATTAAGCATTGCTTTTAACTTTAACTTACAACAAAGGGCTTTGTACCTGACTACAGCGCAGCAAAAAGGTAAAGCTTATGATTTTGACCGGTTTGTTTGTACCTATGTATGTTCGTCTGTTTCTCTGTAGGTTCAAAAATACTTATCATAATTTGATGAACGAGGTATCGTTGGAAGCATCACAATATTGTACGCCGCGCTGGTCAGAGACGTCACATAGGTGACGTCATATTAAATTGAATATGACGCCATCTTTAAGACAAAAATAGTTTATGTAGTGCCATGTTAGGTTCCAAATCAAGGGTGTGAATTAGCACATTTCAAAAATATATAGTTTGTTACCTTTTGCTCTACACTTTGATTGCCCGATAATTTGAAATAATTTCCAAAATCAGGCCTCAGAATTATATGAGCCATTTATATTATTTGTCTTATTTTTTATTTAAATCTATCCAATATACGATTTAATTTAAGACTTATTATACATATATAAGGTAAATGTGTTATAAGTATATTAAAAATAAAACTCCAAATAATTAAAAAAAAAAGTTCTAGAATGAAAACCCGACTACAATAATCATGATCTAAAAGTATGAAACAAGATTTTTAAAAACTTAATACATAATATTCATTGTGATCTTCAGAAGGTAGCCGTGGTCGTGAACAACTTTCTCCTGTTAGAACTTAGAATTATGATTCCTGGTATATAATGTGTGATCTATGGCACATGACCAAGGCTATCTTTTTTTTATGTCGTGACTATCAGTCTTAGAATTTAATTTACCAGTTTATTATTAGTATTTTTATCAGTTTTAGAATTGTGTTATTAGAAGTGTGGGTATTAGAAGTTTTAGAAGTGCAAATTTTTAGGTTAATTAGACCCAAACTGGGTCCAACCCAACAGTGATGACTCACGTCCATACGGAATGAGTACCGCATTTGTAGCTCGAGCGCAATGTTGACAAATCAATGCACTTTGCCTTCATAGTGTGCAAACAATTGCGTTTTTCCCTAAGTCGTAACTTATTAAGTACACACTATTGTAACGTTGACTTTGATCAATTCTAAAAAAGTTTCAAGGTTTTAGTACATACATCTGTATGTGCATGTTTAGTACATGCATCTGTATGCGTGTGTATGTTTAGTACATACACCTGTATGTGTGTGTATGTTTAGTACATATATCTATATGTGTGTGTATGTTTAGTGCATACATCTGTATGTACTGAACTGCAATAGGGTTCCGCACTTAAAAGGTAAATTGGGACGCTAGTATTATGCCTATGGGCGTCGGTAGACATGAAAATGGCTCCGACTGTTCGTATGCTCGTATATAGTTAGAGGTAGTGCCACGCTGACTGCATGCCTGCAGTTAAATTGGGCCGGTGTGTAAGTAGCCGGTATCATGGTAGTCATGAAAATGGCTCGGATTTCTCATTTAACCCCCTTATCTTTATATATTATAAAAATGAAAGTTTGTCTGTACGTTCTTTATAAACGTAAACTATACATTTGATCATGTGATGATCTTTAGCAACGTCATTGTCCATGAGCCCACGAAGTTTTCTGAACTGGTACGATTAATTTTCAACAGATGGCGCCACGCGTAGCAACGTACGCAGGGTATAGCTATCCCACTTAA
>LUGF01019201.1:10127-21075 GCA_001625245.1 Calycopis cecrops | reverse complement strand
ACACCCGCGCCAAGAGTGTGTTCCGCCGAACGCGCTCCAAATATTCGATTCGTAACAACTAAGCGCGCATGGCGCGCGTGGCAAGTGTTCCAGTGTTCGGTCGTTCAACATGCAGGTCAGTCGTGCACGAGCAGTGGCAGCATTATTCATAATGGGAGCGCAACAAACACAAAAAAATGCAAATGATCCGTCTCAATTGGCGCGCGCACCACGACTGATGCGTGGTAAAAAACCGACACCCGACGGAACAGGCCGCTCCGCGTTCGAGCGCTCCAACGAACACAATGGCGTGCGTTCCAAAATGGTAACAATTTCGCGCGTTTGGAGCGCGCGCCAATGTTCGCTCTCTTGGAGCGCATAGTCGATACGCAGCTTTATTTTAGTCGCTGGACAGTTCCGTTTCCTAAGATGTTCAAACATTGAGGCAAACGTTGAAATACTGTAAACACAAACCACAGAACAAATGTTTACTCGACACACAGTGGATGTTGATGGAACAAAAAGTATCCACGATTTAAAGACGTTTGTTTTTCTTGTCATTTAGGAAAACAAGAAGTCGAAGCCATTTTCATGACTACCGACGTCGGTCCTGCGCCTGATTTCTCTCCGGTCGTATCGGACTGCCGTCCCATCGGAATATGTGAATGAGGGAAAAGAGAGTGCACGTGTGTCTGCGCGCACACTTGTGCACTATAATATGTCCTGCGCAGATGGCTCGTCTATATAGATGGCCGCCGTAGCCGAAACTCGGCTAGTCGGAACGTATTTCAGATCTTTGCAAAAATTAATAATGGGGCTGTATTGTAGAAGCGTTTTTAAATCTATACATATTATAAAAAGAAGCTGCCCCACCGCGTTTTTCTGTCTGTCAGAACGACTTTTTCTTTTTAGGGTTCCGTAGCCAAATGGCAAAAAATGCATTGCAATCCACCATTATACATTAAAAAAAGATTCGGAAGAGTTGAGAAGTACGATATCCACGCGGGCGAAGCTTCGGGCGGAAGCTAGTATTGTATATTTATTATGTATATAATTATTTTTCAGTTTATAAATAATCAAAGCTGTCGCGGTTTGTTTTTGTTTTTTTAATTAACTTTTTTATTTAGATATCAAGAAAACGCCACAGTTATTGTAGAAATCTGTGGAGTGGCGAAGTAATTCAATCCTTAATATTCTCTCAGGCTACATAATACTAATATATAAAATAATATCAATATTTAAATATTGACGAAGTGGTGAATCAACACAATCTTGCCAAGTACGAGACGGACTCGCACCTCGAGGGTTCCGTACGAGAGGTACCAGTTAATATCTTAAATACATTGACAAATCTATGTATATTCGCGTGCTCCTGCGTACATTTGAACAATCGTTCGACAAATCGTGTGAAAGCATTTTCTATTGACTCCGGTAAAAAAAAGTTTATCACGTAGAAAAACTCAAACCCTGAAGGTCAAGTGCGAAGGTTACGTACCAACGAAAGGTATAGGTGTTCCCGCGACATTTTTATCAGAAAATAACTTTTTTTCATAGCGTTAGAATGAACGACAAAGCTGTATTTGCGTTTTTTGAAGTTGAAATAGTTGGTTGATTGGTTTTCGTTGAAAGTTTCCATTGAGATCTACAGAATATATATTTTTTAGATTTCTCACTCTCTTATTTCAAAAGTTAGACATTCATTTTCTTCATTTCGAATAGCGTCCATCTTTCAAACAATTGATTTTAACGAAAAAAGGTTTTAGTAAACTTAATGTCATTTTTAAGACTTATTGAAAGATACGCCTCAAATACAGGTTGGATAAAAAAAATATATTTAGATTCAGTTCAATGTATGGAGTGCCCCCTTTTTTTAATTTATTTATTTTAATTAACACAATTAATCAATACAGACAGACAGACATAACGAATATATAAGGGTTTCGTTTTTTGCTATTTGGCTACGGAACCCTAAAAACGACAATTTCATACTTTAACCCCTATTATCTTCGTTGTAGGTACTCTTAGAAATCCATGGTTTTAGGTTAGTGGACACAGTATACTTTTTCGTTCGGCAGACAGACATACGTACAACGAGGTGATCCGTTTTTCCTTTTAAACTACGGAACCCTAAAAAGAAACAAACATTTATCAATTGTACAACAAATGCGGATATTTAACTTTTTTTTTTGTAAGTTTACCAACTTCTTCTTACTACTTATGGCTAAATATACGGCCTCCTTCAAAATGCGTGCAAAGAAAATCGTGCGGTTACAAACTATTACAATTTGTTTGTTTTTTTTACGACTACCGCCCATAAACATATGCATCGAGACTATTATAGATACGTTGCTCGTTTCCACTCCTACTATAGTTTCATAAGCGCACCCTGGTCTCTTGATGCACTACTATGGATAGTCCTGGCGCGAATCTTCAGGAATGTAACGTGACAATCTACCTGTACTCTGTACCTTTAAGCTTTAGACCCTCTTTTTGTAGTTACTTTACAGCTTTTAAGATAATAAAATATTTATTAAACGTAATAGCAAAAAAACACGGTTGTTAATAGCGAAAACACCGATCGAAATGTCGAACAAAAGGTAGGTAAGTATATGTATTCACTATTACTAGTACCTTTAATAAATATTTTACCGTATTAAAACCCGTAAAGTAACTACAAAATGTGTAACAAACGCGAAAGTCTCAAAAAAGTATCTACCTATTAGACCCTCTTAGCACCAACACGCTTACTTAAAAATTTTATAGCGAAATCGTAGAGTTTATTACGTTATATTAGCACTACAATATTACTCTAAAAGTCAAACCGCCAGCTAACCTAATGTTTGTTTTCCATTTGGTATGTGATGAGATTTGAATATACGTTGATAACTAATAATATGCGATATTCCTAAATAGAAATTCAAACAATATTAACACTAAGTTCACAGTTTTTTTTATAAATAATTGGTATAACACCTACTTGTGACAAGTCTTAAGACGAGTCAAATCTCAATTCAATGTTGGAATTGGGCTACGAAGTCAGTTTTTTTTTAAATTTTACTGAAATAAATTTTTCATCATATTTTAGCTTTATGTTACACTGACATATTTTTCCCATTATATCTGAAAATTTCAACTTTTTCCTTATAGAAAATGCAAATGCAATGCAAGATAAAAAAACCGGTCAAGTGTGACTCGGACTTGCACATTCCGTACCATTATGTCATCCTATACTTTGTCTGGCCATAAATACTGTTACAATTGAAAATAAAAAATACTAACTAACATTTTTATATGATTGTTTATTGTGTTTTCTCATTTTGGCGCCAATACATCGAACTAATATTATAAATGCGAAAGTTTGTCTGTTTGTTTGTTTGTTACTCCTTCATACAAAAACCGCTGAACCGATTGTCAAGAAATTTGGCACACACATAGAAGGTAACTTGGATTAACACATAGGATAGTTTTAATCCAGATGACATGGGATGATTTTCTATTTTCCACGGGATCAAAATTTACGCGGGTGAAACCGCGGGGCGTAGCTAGTTGTACAATATTTTGCGATATCAAAATAGACAGGGATGATAAAGAGAACAGAATCGCTGTGATTGCATTACACAAAGTAGGTTATGGAGTCCAATGCAATTTTTTAAACTCTCCATACACTTGGTATTAGTCAAATGTTTGTGTAACGGGCTATTAATAGGTACAATGAGACTTCCTATGTTTGTGACAGGCCTGGCCGTCCACGTAGTGTTCGTACAAAAAAGGTGGTCAAAGCAGTAAGGTAAAGAATTCTAAGAAATCCTGTCCGAAAGCAAAAGATTTTATCTCGGGAAATAAGGATAGCACCTAGAACCCTGTCGCGTATTTTAAGAGATGACTTAGGAATTACAGCCTATAAGAGTGGTCTGGGCTGGTAATTTCTTAACTGATAAATTAAATATGAATAGGGTGGTAAAATCGAAACAACTACTGAAGCGGCACGCAAAGGGAGGTCACAGAAAAAAATTGTTTACGGATGAGATTTTTTTTACAATTGAGCAATATTTTAAGAAACAAAATAAATGTATTTATGCTTAAAGCTCTAAGGAAGCTTCTCTATTAGTCGACAGAGTGCAATGTGGGCATTATCCGACATCAGTGATGGTATGGTGGGGTGTTTGCTATGAAGGAGTGACTGTGCCATATTTTTGTGTAAAAAGTATCAAAACATCGGTACAAGTGTATCCAGATACCATTCTTGAGAAGTTAGTTAAGCCCCTTATTAACACCATGTTCAATAGCCAAGTATGGTCCTTCCAGCAAGACTCGGCGCAAGGTCATAAAGATCGGTCCACGCAGGTTGGAAGGGAACGTCTCGGATTTCATCAGAGCTGAAGATTGGCTGTCTAATCCTGATCTTTATCAGTTGGATTATGATTTATGGGCAGTTTTAGAGAGTACAGCTTGCTCTAAACGCCATGAAAATTTGGAGTCCCTAAAACAATCCATACGATTGGCAGTGAAGAATTTCCCCATGGAAAGAGTGCTTCTATTGATAACTGGCCTCAACGTTGAGGACTGTATGGACAGCCAATGGAGACCACTTCGAATAAGCTTTTTATATTTTTAATTGTTTCATATTTGTGTATTAAACTAATACACTGTAAAAGTAATAAATGTTATTTGCATTAAAAAATATTTTTTTTCTATGTAACAGAACTTATGGCTAGACTAGGTATATACCAAACATACGATTTATACTTATTTCTGTGACTACTCTTTATAAGTAGTACTGACTGACACTACTAAGGGCATCAGTGGCCTATTGCGGGTATAGTGAGTCTATACTCTCTACACCTCTAAAAATCCAAAAACACTACACTCAAAATTCGTGGCCATTTTGTTACCTTTGTTACGAGAGCTATTTATCAGAAAATTAAGACTGAATGATTTTTCTACCTTACTTCGTGTAACGGTAGCAAATCTTTGATCGTCTTAGTGGATGATAAGCCTAATAATGACCAAATAAAACAATATACGCATAAAGTTTGATTGACAACGATAATGATATTTGCTTTCGCCTTGAGCCCGAAATCCCACTAGACCACAAGGAAGCGTCAATATGTAAATTACATCTAAACATCACAATGTTTTCCTTTACCTCAGAACCAGGTTATATTCATAAGGCATTATAGCGAGGGCCAGGCTTAAGAGGTGAGACAACAGTTACGAAACCGAGTTGACATACTGCCGACAAAGCCTCCATTGTTGCAGGGTTTAATTGCTACACGCCCGTAAGTATTGTGTATTTGTTAAGTAGATACATGAAAGTACACATCAATTGCCAACCGGGCTGGCGCAGCGGTACAGGGCTCGGATAAGCGGAGCATGTTGCACCAGGGGTCGCGGGTTCGCATCCCGCTTAGGGCATGGATGTTAATCTATGTATTATATGTATGTATTTCTATAATAAAAATCTTAAATATATAAAATTTCTTAAATTTATAAAAAACATATTAAATTTATTTCTATTGTCTAGTTAAGTCCACAGATATTTATTATAATTATTATTTATTTAAAAAAAAATATCAGGATTATCCTCAGTTTATAATTATTGCCCTCCAGTTTGTATCGATTAAACTACGAGTAGTCGGAGCCATTTTCATGATTACCGACGCCCATAGACATCCGCATATAGGCTATGCAGATGCGCTGTCCTCCTTTCTACTACATGGGCCACTGGCTACTTGCACACCGCTCTCTCGGTCTCGTGTAAGCGTGAAATTCATTGGATTCTTATTTATATAAGTAGAAAATGCTAGAAGGAAGAAATAAACCTTGAAATATGGGACACATTTAAGTGTTTTCTGATTTCTTCTAGCATTTATTTAACTTTTTTATATTTATTTTGCTTACACATACCTACGTAAAATAACATGATAAGTAATAATAATAATAATTCAGTGCTAAGATGAAATTCAGCTATTTGTGGCATAAAATGTAGGCCTTTATGTAGGCCTTTGTATGTAAGAAGTAAAAAAATTTGACGTAACTGACCCCACGGTGGTTGAACTGCTTCAGCTGTAAAAGTAGGGACTATATTTTGTTATTGCGCAAGCTTCTTCAGACTTCATTACTGCCTTCTGGTATCAGAAACATAACATTTATTGCCGGAATTTAGTGGCGGGATGGTGGGGCTTCACACAAAATATCATGGGCCCCACTAATACGTTGTCCTGGGACTCCACACTTCAAAGTAGGGTTACCACCTCTTAGCTGTCTAAATCCGGGAAAAAAATGATTGATCACACAAGGGGAAAAAAACACTTTTTTTTTGTTACATGGAGACATTCCTGTTGTTTACTAATGAGGTCGCCAATTTAAAATGGGAGCTACCCCAAAAAAATTTTTTTTCAAGATTAATTTTTTACCACTTTTTTGCCATGATTAATTTACATACCCATACCACATTACAGCTTTCTAGTACTTGTAGTCTCTGAGTAAAACCGCGGACAGACAGACGGATATGACGAAACTATAAGGGTTCCTCATTTACTACGGGACCCTCAAAATGTTTGTATTTCCGCCTTAACATGTTCTTTATTTAAACGATTTCTTTCCTTTTCATTTCGAATAAGCGTGTCGTTACTTTGAACAACTTGTTATTTCGGGAGCATTTCGTATATTTTAAATTCCTTACGGGAGACGGGAGATTTTAATTTTCAGTGTTTAAATCTGGGAGACTTCCGAAATTCCGAGAGAAGTGGGAACCCTACTTCAAGGTCGTCGCCGGCGAGCACTCTTCGCCCGACGAGCACTCATAGCAATTCGATGATGCTGTATTGGGCTTTTCTTCGCTTCCACAGCAAAAATTCAGGTCCGATTCTGAATCCAGACCTGATTACATTCATAGGTTAAGCTTCTCTGTATTGTACGAGTGATCGATGAATTCGCAACAGGCTCAGAACGACATGTATTGAAAAATGAATTGTATGTGTAAAAAAAGAAGCTTGGAAAATCTCCAAAGACATATTTGCCAATGTCGAACAAATATTGATTGTCCTCTCCGCCTAGAACAACATTACGATATTTTCAAATTGTATTCAGCCAGGGATCAATGTACGGCAATGTTGTTACGTTAGTGGCGAACAAGTTGTAGGATATGTACATATGCACTTATTTGATATTTAAGTAAAAACGTCAAGTTTGCAGAGGAAAAACGTGCCATGGTGTTTACTGCTGACACCGGAATTGTTTACAGAATCAAGGTTGAACGTAAAGGTTTGTAAATATCCGCACAGCTAGAGGCTTTTAGAATATACGGGGGCAAACGAGCAGTCGGTGCAATATTCATAACTACCCAAATAGACATACACATAGTGGTTGTACTGTATACAGGTGTGTTGCCCCCGTTCCTCTTCACCTCCATGGGCCACCGTATAGTTACACACCGTACGATCCGCGACAGCACCGGTGTAACTTCGAGCCGGTATCGTGTAAGCGAGAGGTACCTCCTGGGTCATGCCTAGGAGGTATCTCTCACTTACACGATTCGATTCTGTTGCATGCATGCAGCATGGCATTACCTCTTCTTGATTTCTTTGAAATCCTTTCAACAGATCCTGACGAATGAAATAATTCGGGAACAAGAAAATAATTTTAAAATTTGATCCACAATTGATGATCTAATCGCGTAACTTACAAATAAAAAACGTGACAATCTCCGTTATTTGGAGACGTTTGAATGTTATCAAGTAGAGACTTATAATTTTTAATAAAAAAACTAATGAAAAATGAAATAATAGAATTGCCTTAATACGGTTTTCAAGAAAGTTGATAACGACGACGGCAAACGTGATTATTATGTTTATTAAATCACTTTGCACGGGCATGATATTTCAATTATATCCCTTTAGTGATACCTCTATAATAGATCCATTAAATGTCGCGGCTTCTATCAGTACGGTCGCGCGTCCAATGCCAAGTTTAGAAAACAATAAAAAAAAGAAAACGATAATAAACTAATACTCAAATAAAATAAACAATAATTAAAAATGTTCATTGTACTGTTGGTAGTGATGTTTTCATGTATTTATTATCTGTATTTTCGACATTTGAGAAAACCGCTGTACGAGCTATCGGATCGTCTGCCGAATGTCGGAAGCCTTCCTGTACTTGGACACATGCATTGGTTTATTGGTGGACCGGAAAGTGAGTTTTTATTGAAATTATTTACTCTAAATAACAAAAACACATGTTCACTCCCTAACGGGGTAGGTAGAGAGTACAGAGTGCCACATATTACGATCCTTACGCACTTGCCTTGCACCACATTCATAACTCTCTTCATCACGAACTCACCGCTTGCGAAGACCTTCGAATATTTTGCTCACTCAGAGCTTAAATTATTGAAGCATTGAATAAGGAATTTGGATAATAGAGTATGTGTAGTCTAGGCACAGGTAGGCTTGCCGTGGTGCGTGACTTTGTGATGCCGGACAGGGTTACCCATACCGTTCAGGCTTGGAGGGAGAGGCCAGACTAAGAGCAGCTCAACTGAGGGGTCCTCCACCTATCCCTCTGGATCAGCAAACGGCGGCGTGGGATAGGACGACTGGGAGATTGATTTGGACAAATCGGTGGCGCGCTCCTTTGAAGTACTTGGACCAGGGGTCAGGCCGAGCTGAGCTGCTCTTTGTCCGGCCTCTCCCCCCAAGCCTATCCGGTATGGGTAGCCCTGTCCGGCATAGCCTAGGGGATCACAGAGCCAGGCAAGCCCCCCCATTACAAGTTGGCAGCATCTTTCGGGGAGGTATGCAGGTACCTAATTAAAGGTAGGGCAGTAAGTTATGTTCGTTTTGTAATTATTAAAAAAAATTAGGTCGACAAGCTATACCATGATGGATTGAATAATTATTTTAAAATCATTATTAGGTTCCGTTGACCATTTTTAAGTAAAAAACAGTGGTTTAGGATAAATAACTTATTATTGATAATAATAAGTAGATATGTAAAGTTCCCTCTCGACGGATCTTCAGCTTGTCGTGGCGAGGGGGCTTAGTAATCGTGGCTTGAGCCACCGCGGTGAACCAAGACACTCCGATTGAACTTCCCCAAGGCCCGCTCTGGATGCGTCCATGGATGAGGGGTCGTGGCAGGAGAGGTGTCTTGGCGTGTTGTTGCCGTGCACCGTGTCTCTCGCGACCGAACGGGGGCGCACCGCCAGATGCGTTTGCGTTGGGGTCGCAGAGAGAGAAAAGATGTGGTGTGTCGTTGCCGTCCTTCCTGTCCTCTGCGGCCGTTTGATTGTTGGCCCCTGGGTGGCGGTCGGGATCAGACAATGGCCGAGGTCCTCCACCAGCCCTCTGAATTAACAGACGGCGGCGTGGAATGAGACCACCGGCGCGGCGCGCTCCGTTGGAGCATTGGGACCGGGGGTCAGGATGGGAACCTGCACGGTTCCAACGTTGGAGTAGGGACTGTTCAAAGGCAGCCGGACAGTCCCCAAGGAGGAGAAGTCTGGCCTTTTCACCGAGGCCAGCCTTGCGCTGGAGGGGCCCTGATCCTTGTAGATCAGGGGCCCTCCAATTATAGCGACTGAAGGCACCCGCAGGGGTTTAGTCGGGCAACCCAGTTGCTGAGCACAACACTGTACCCGGTTGAGCCACCCGGGTTCCTGGGTAGCGTACGTAAAGGTCTTGCGTTACCAAAAAAAAGGTATGCAAAGTCGTCTTAATTTTATTTGACCTGGATTAATTATTATTGAAGTGATTTTAGTTTGACTAAAATATATCAGAAAAGACCACTTTATACAATTATTTAAATTAAATATCACGACCTTATTGCAGAAAACAGTATAAAGTAAGAAACAAATAAAAGTAACAAAAATTACTAGTCCCTTCAAAAGTCGGGAACATTCCAAAATATAAGAAAAAAAATATCCTACTTAATATTATAAATGTGAAACTTTGTAAGGATGTTTATTACTCTTTCACATAAAAACTACTGAACGGATTTTCATGAAACTTTACAGTAATATAGCTTTCATATCAGGATAACATAATAAGTTAAAATTTATAGGGATTTTTTATAATCCGAAATCCACGCGGGCGAAGCCGCGGGCGGAAGCTAGTCTTTTATAAAATGGACGCGATTTTCGCGTTTCGGATTTACTGTAGTCACTTATAGTATATTTGGTTCAATTTAACGCCTCTCGCTTTTATCAACCATGTACATGGACTGGTGATAGAAGTGAAGACGTAAAATAAGTAAGAGAAGCGCATGAAGTACTTGAAAGGGAAACTACATTAGCTCATACGCTTCTGGAGTCATAGGGTATGTGTTCGCTACGAGTTACTGTAGATCCACTTTGCTGTGCTACATAATAATATAATAATAAATCGTTTATTTTCCTCCACAAACTACAGGTACATTCTTAATATCTAAATAAATAGTAAGTAGGTACAAAGAAAATGTTTGTGGAAGACTGGAGCCTAAACTAGATAAAGATCTGTATCATAGGCTCCAGGCCTCTTGAACGCGGACGTTTTATAAATTTTGTACCGATTATGTATTAAACATTATGCAAGGTTACAAGCTATAATCATTTTACCTATGTTTATGGAGTGCAAGTACAAAAAAATATATTATAGAAAGCTCAAACAATAATATAAAGTTTTAAAAATATGGGTTAAAAGTTAAACATGCAACTTAAAGCAGGTTTGCCTGCTATATGTAGCACAGCAAAGTTCATAATGTTTTCCTTTTCGTAACTTCAGTGTTCAGTAATCAGTGGTCTGCGCCGTTTTTTTAAAGTCCTAAGAATATTCTGTGTTTGAATTCAAAGCAGCTACATACGATATAATTGTTGTAAATATTAACTCACGTACACAAAAGGCAATTGAGTTACATAGTTTATTCATATGGCAGTTGCAGTATGTAGAACAATGAACAACCAACAGCTATGTCGTTTTAATAAACTATG
>LUGF01019142.1:24486-37356 GCA_001625245.1 Calycopis cecrops | reverse complement strand
ATGTCGTTCACAACTCTGATTTCTTGAATTATTTCACATTTCTGTAAAAGGGTTTGTAACAGTAAGTTCCATTAATAATTTTTCACAGAATATATCATAAGCTTCATCACATCAACACGGTTAGCGCTGGTTCGCCGTCGAAGCCGCAGACAAACGTCCACAACTGATATTTGATGCAATTGTAAATTCAAATTGAAAGTATTCAATTCACAACAGAACTTGTTGTTCCAACCTGGAATTCCGGGATCTCGCGTCTCTGGTTGAACACGAAATAATAAAAATAGCGAAATAAATGATTGTGAAGCGAAATAATATGGTATGTAGTGAGGTTTATGTGACGTGATCTATCGACATAAATTAATTATTATTACTTCAAAAGAGTTTATACAATATTGTATGCCTTTCAAATTAAAGTTATTCCAAGTTATAAGATCTCAAACTCACAAGATTTATATATCAAAGACAATAAACATGTTTTTATTTCGTAGGTTATAAACACACGTACGACAGAATTGCGTATCATAAAGGGGTGAATAAGTGGAGATGACACGTGAAAATCGTCAGAGAAGATATTAATGACATGTCAGGCGAAGAAGCGTGACAAAAAATACGGCAGGGTATGTTTGAAACTTTCAGTTGGTGTAAATCTCGTCATACATAGTATAATAGACATGAGTTTGCTTCTAGACAGACAATTGCATGGTTTAGATGTAAATATAATTTATAGTTTAAAGTGCAAGGAGCGACTGAGCCATATTTTTGTGAAAAAATTATCAAAACATCGGCACGAGTGTATCAAAATACCATTCTTAGGAAGGTAGTTAAGCCCCTTAATAACACCATTTTTTATAATACTAAATAAGTATGGTCCTTTCAGCAAGACTCGGCGCCGGGTCATAAAGCTCGACCCACGCAGTTTTAGTTTGAAGCAAACGCCTCGTACTTCATCAGAGCTAAAGACTGGCCGTCGTCTAGACCCGATGTTAATCCGTTGGATTATAATTTATGGTCAGTTTTAGAGAGTACAGCTTGCTTTAAACGCCATGATAATTTGAAGTCCCTAGAATAATCCATAAGTTTGGCAGTGAAGAATTTCCCTATGGAAAGAGTGCGCGCTTCTACTGATAACTGGCCCTTAACTAACGTTTTAAGGTCTGTATTGCAACCAATGGAGACCACTTCGAATAAGCTTTTTATATTTTTAATTATTTTATATTTGTGTACTAAACTAACACACTGTAAAAGTAATTTATTTATTTATTTATTAGGTTCACCAACGATTGTATACACTTTAAAACTTTAAGGTAGCATCTACATAACAAAAATATTAATTATGTTACATAATTAAGTGAGTTACCTATAATCACTTATAGGTAAACTCAGTATGCATATTGAGTGTTGTACAAAAAGCCTTAAGAATTCTCAAAATGCATCAACTTATACAAATGTTAGAATTAACTAAGAAAAATAAAGAAAATTATGTGAGAGAGAGACATTATCTATTGAACATTATAGAATCGTATTACCCTAGAGCAAGACACTTACGAATTGTTGTTTTTATTTTAGACAGGGAATCAAAGTGTATATCAATTTGGTCACTGTAGCTGTTAATAACTTTGCATAACCTTGTTATAGGAGAAATGGCACCAGCTGCCGTTCTTCTTAGGGGTGGCCATAATGGTGTGGCAGGCTTGCGACTCTTGTAGCATTAAAATTAAACATGCTTAATATATCTGAGCAGTCAACCTTGTCATTATATTACACACAAACAATGCATCTAATAATTTGCGGCAATTTTGCAGAGAAATCATTTTAAAATAACTGAGCCTGTCGCTATACGATTTAATTTGTTTATGGATTCCTCTGGAAAATGCCAAGTGCCATAAGAAACGCTTCTGTATACGTTCTAATCACAAGTTGTGATTAGCGTAATGTGGCCGCCACACCACGCTACAGTACTCTAACAGGCTAGGTGCGTAACAATTAAAGAGAATAACTTTGGTCTTCTTGTATTTAAATTGTTTACGGGTTCTGATTACAAAACCATTAATAAAAGCTATTTGCAATTAAAAAAATATTTTTTCTTTGCAACAGAACTTAGAGCCAGACTAGGTATAGTAGTATTTGTAATAATAATTATAATGTTGTTTAAAAAGACAGTGTAATATACTTTTAGGTTTTGTACGACTCTATGTCAAAATATTTATCTTTTTAAGAAAATAAGCAAATTAATATACGGCGTTATTAAAAATTATATGTTCAATAACGCCCAAAGCAGAATATTCAAAAAGCCTGTCTTTGAAGAATACTATAGGATGTACAGCACTTACATTTTAGTTTTCTGTATTATTGTATAGTCAATAATACTATTTTCCAAACAGATTTTTATTCAATAATTTAATATAAATAATATTATTGGTTTGAAGTTACGTGGGACGTTAATTGCCTCAGGTACCTTACGTTGATGTTACTGCTCGGATAAACAGACCGTAGTTAATATAATTATTTCATGTACAAACAAGAAATAATTGTATGAACAGAACAAACAGTCTGCGAGTGACAGTCATTTCCCCTAAATATTAATTATCACATTATTATACTACACATCTGCTGGTTCTAATATCACATATTAAATTCTGTTCCAATATCCTCTACGAGACAGATTAGTGGGCTATCGACCCTTGTCAGATGACGTCGCTCGACGTGGCGCTTGCTTCATATTTTCTATCAGTACGAACTAGCAAATCTTTTATAGTGCTTATTGTTTACTGATTTAATCGGTCCACATGGAATGTATGTAAAATGCATGTATATTTGTTTCCATCTGGCTACATCTTGCCCGACTTAACGTATAAGGTATATTTTCATAAACTATGAGCATTAAAGGTCATTTAATGCTCATTGGTTTCAATAAGTATTTGGAGGTTATATTTAAAATTTATAGAAAGAAATAGTGTAAATTTGCACTAACTTAAATATTTCTTCCTCCATAGAATTCCTAAAAGTAATTTAAAGCAGATCACCCCAAGGCTTGAACCTATAATGGATTTCAAACAAAAAATTCTAAAGAACCGCAGTGTTTTAATGTTAAGTAAAGTTTTATTAAGATCGGAGATATTCGAAAAATTCTCGCTTACTAAAATGAGAGCTGTGGCTGTGGGGCGACTTGAGTTATTGTACATATTTAAGACAAAGTAGGTACATAAAGAAACAGTAATTGACAAAGAAAAATTTGCAAATAAATAATTTTTTTGCTTTATTTTATGATATAAGAGGGCAAACGAGCAGCCGGAGCCATTTTCATGACTACCTACGCCCACAAACATCCGCATAGAGTCTATACAGATGCGCTGCCCTCCTTTCTCCTCCCACCTCCATTGGCCACCGGCTACTTACACACCGCACGAAACGCGACAGCACAGCTGTCACTTTACGCCAGTCTCGTGTAAGCGAGAGGTACCTCCCCGGTCGTGCCGGCCCAATTCGATTGCATGCAAGCATGCAGTGTGGCACTACCTCTTAATGCTGATTGAATTTATATAATAAATATATCATTAGATACGTTGCCTCAAGCAAACACTAGTAGCTATGATAGAATAATTATTGGGTTTCTTTAACCAGCTTAAAGTGAAAACTGCCTTTTATAAAAACACGTAGAACGACTTAAAGTTGGCTTCCTACTATTTTTTATATCACCTTCATCCGAAATGACAGGATCCAAATAAGGTCAACGTAAACAACGTTGTGACTCACACAATATAGGCGAGAAGTCATTGATATTCTGTCGTGTTTTGTGTGATTTATGACTGTAAGGTAAAACAGGATGATTGAAGAAAAATAGTAACGCTGTAAGCGTTCCGTACACTCTCAGTAAGTGGCTGTCGATAAATGTCGGCAAGCCATCAGGTGCTTGCTTGTTTATTATGGAAATAATAAACAAAATGGTAAAAAACAGATATCTAATTGGACGTTATGAGTCGGGAGAATTTACAATTTTCAGTCTGAACAAACCCAGCCTGTCTGCTCCGCCTCACACGTCCTCTCCTACTCCCGCGTGCGGATCATCCCGCTGCCGTTATTTTTCATATTCACAATTTTGAATCTCATTTCATCCAACAATGCGTTTTATTTCGGACACAAGTGAGCAATCAACGCATTGCCTTTGTTACCGTCAGCGGGTTTTATGTCTTTATAAAAGGTATTTTATAACAACTGCATCCGCACTCAGATTTATTTCGGTTGAAATAAAAGGAACCCGTGAATATTTTCTATTCAATAACATTATACGCGGAAGTAAATACACAGATACATATATAGTATAAGAAGGCCGGACATAAATGGTTCAACTCTTATCACAGCACATAAAGCCCTGGAACACGTTACACAACCTCAACAAATTAAACAATCAATCATTCGACGTCACACCGATGCTTCTTGTCTCACCGATATCTTACGCAAATTCAATTTGTCAGCTTAATGTGGCGATTAGATTCCGTTTACAAGACTGAAGTGCGAAGGTCTGTAGTTAGTAGTGACTATGACGAGGGTACGCGTCGATGTAAATTAGCCTCATAATGCTCCTTGAGTTTACAATAATTAAGATGGAAAACGTTCAAAGTGCTTCGTGAGGAATATCCTAGAGTGACGAAACTGAAGTTGTCAGAAGAAAAATGGGTCGATACTAGCATTGCATTTAATCCATAATTATCTTGAAGTATAGGCAAAGAAGCGACTATCTTAGAGTAAACCTACACAATAATGGCATGTATATTAAAGGCATCAAAGCGGTAATTAATATTACTATCATATTAATAGTTAAATATATCTGAAATTTTACTTTTATAGTTGTATATGTCGGAGATATATTGTTTCTATTATTGTAGGCCACCATAAACGCACGAACCGCACTAAACACATAAGACACATACATAGCCATCCCATAACTTTGAAGACAGAACAAAATTTAATGCTAAGAAAATGTATGACATTGTAGCTACTTTTTGAGGTAATAAACTCAAACTAGTAAGTCGCTTGCGAAACTCGGTTTCTTTCAACTTTATATTTCACTTTATAGCAGCCTAAAAACTTTTGCGAAAGAAATAGTAAGATAAAGTTGCGACACTCGTGTGTGGGATTAAGTGACGCAGTTAGCGAGTTGTTCGAGTGACAACTTGCGTGGCGGCGAGTGGAACTTCTTAGTGCGGACGTTTCAGTTTCCTGTTCCTTTCTGTACATCATGTCGCGTCTCTTACTACATTTGAAAGTGAAAATACTTTTCTGATAAAACATTCAGTGGAAACTTCTATTCTTTATAAAATATTAAATTTGTTGTATTGTAAAAAAAAATGGCTCCGACTGCTCGTTTGCCCCCCTATACCATAAAAAAAATTGAAGTTTTTGATAATGGTAGCAGAGTAGGTATAGATACCATGAGTGAATTTAAAATCTGTTTGCATTTTTGCACACTGTGATTGTTGTATTTTCCATCATTTTGTAAATTACATAATTATGTAAGAGACTTTACCATTGTACAGTACAGCCTTTACCAATTGTATTTTCTTATTTGTACTACATCGTCGTTAATGTTTACCTACAGAATACAGCGTCTTGTATGTCGACGTACTACAAGTCGCGGACTGCACTGTGTCCGCGGGCGGAGCTGCCCTGCTCCCGGCGCAGGCCGCGGGTGGAGTTCGCGAGGTTTCATTACGACCGCCGCCGACGCCGAGTCTCATCAGTCCAACTGTCAAACCAAATATTTATATTTTAAAGGGGATTTTACAAAATTATTTTCTTATTGGTTTGTTTTATTTCATCTTAGTTTAGGAAATCTCAAATGGCAGTAGACTGCTCAAGCACAAGATATTGAATGGCAGATGGGCCAGCAGTTTCAAATGTAGGTCGAGTTTGAATGGACAAATCGTTGGTTAATCAGCGACCAGTTGACCAATTGAGATGATGAGCTCCGAGCAGTACCTGTCAAATTCAGCTTGAATATTGTAGTTAGTTGTTGAACGGCAGAGGGCTTTCATTAATTGCATCTATATAATATGTGTACATAATACATAATATATTACAAGCTTCATACTATACTTCACTCGAGATAAAATCGGATTTGTTTTCCGCTTGATATCGCTTAATAAAATATTTGCCAATTCGCTGTTCCATTACATCTCAATTGCTCAGTCACGGGCTCGATAAATATTGTCAGTAATTTAATAATGAAATGACGTCGGCCCTCGAAGCCTCTTCACAGTACTTGACAACCGATGCCGAGCGGAGAGTGAGCACGTTGGTGGCTCATATATTTGATTATACTTACATTTTTTATATATTACAAGTCACAATCTTGACAAAAAGGATTTCGGCATATTTTGAGTATTCAAACAAAGAATAAAAGTAGTATGTTTCGTTATTTTTTTTTTGTTTTAACATTTAAAATATGCCCGAGGCTCTGAGTGTGTCCGGGTGACAACGAGAATAATAATTAATATCGAACTATCGGTAATTGTAAAAATCTTGTTTTTGGCTGATAAGTTTTTGTTCTCTTTATAAAACCTGTGTCATTAATTATAGTTATTAAAGTAAAAAGTTTGTTTAACAGAGATCTTTAATTAATTATCATCGGTCTAGAACAAATATAACAAGCTTTAACTTATTGCTAAGTTTAGAGTGTAGGTACATCTGAGAACATGCCAAATTTTAACAAGCGTCTTTAGGAGCGTCTCAAAAGCTCAAACTTGTTAAACAGTTAGCGGATACGGAACAGCTCGTGTTGTGCTCGGTGGGTTACTTGAAGTTTGGTGGTGGTTTACAAGCGCCACGTCTGTATGATATCAGAATCATGTAAACAAAACGATTCAATACTAAACTCTCACGGTAACATCATGTTAGACGTACGAAATTATATTTACTTTGTATTTCCATGATTTAAAAATCCATGTTAATCTGTGATTATTTTAATTAATCTTAGTTTAATGAAACCAATGGCGGATTACTAGTGTCACAGAGGTCTACGTGTAGCCATCCTGTACTATAAAATAAGGTGCGTATTGCAATAGTCAGCGCTCAGTTATGGCAATGTTAGATTGCAAAGTAAGCCTTGGATTTAACTGAGTTTTCGAAAAAAACTTTTTCAGAAGACCTACTGAGAATATACGTAAGATTGGTACCAGAAGTTATTTACAATTTGTTTATCGAAGAATATAAAAAATTATGTTCAATTAGCCTTTTTTATTGAATTGTATTCATGCAAGAAAACAAATTCTTAAAAAAAACAAAACAAATCTATTTTTTTAAGTTGGGATGTATCCCAGGATACAGGAAGTTTTTTTTTAACTTGATTACATCAATGTGATGTGTTAAATTGAAAAATCTATTTCAGTGCAATTTGTAGAATTAAATCTGGGTCTTAGATCTACTGGGTGACTCCGTTATGCAGCTCTGTGATCCGAATGAGATGAGGCACTCAAATTAATTCGCACAAGTTACGGCACCACAGGTAACAGCTCGGAGGTCGGCAACATTTGGGAATTACTTACAGATTAATGTGCAAGTTACATTATTCTCTAAGTAATTCCCAAATCTCGCCGACTTCGAAGTTGTTATCTTTGGTACGTTGGCTTCGGCACTAAATTAATTAATAATATTCCATAATTTAGTTATCATCGTAAGACATGAACTGTTAAGTTGCTGTTGTCGCCGGTGAAAGGCAGATAAATTGGGCCAGTACTGCCGAGGATTTTTGTCACATACTATTTGCATGTATTTATGCTGTGCAGTTTGTGGGGATTTCAATGACATAACAAAAAAAAATAGCTACACGAAATAAAAAATGAAACAGAGATAGTTTATTCCCAGGGTTATCTATTATCTGAGGATTGAAAAATCGGCCCTTAGAAAAGTATTTTATTATCTGTTAATGCTTCTAGCACTCACTTCGCAATTAAATTTATCCACAAGCATTGATCGTTCATTCTCATTTGTTTTATCACCATTTTTGTAGGAGTATCGTATCGTAGTAAAAGTAATTTCGTCATTTTTATAAAGTTTTACTTCAACCATCATAATATAAGTTACATATACACGATAGTAATGCTACTAATTTTAATAAAATATTTTACCAACTTTTAAGAAAAAACAAGATTTACAAAACAACTAATCAATTTATTATAAGGGCATATTCTTTGTAGTTAATCAATAATATTACTTGTGGTTATGACTGTCTGATAAATAAGAAAAATGTTTCCGACTAATCATGATAAAATAATGCATTTTGATTTCATAAATTTACAAAACTTTGTTTATAGATGTGATAGAACAAAACCTTATGTGCCAATCTATAGGAGTCAACTATTTAATTGTGATTCGGGGAGATCCAACCACCAAGGGCAGACCTAAAAACTTGCTTCGTTGGTATGTAATTTGGGATTAGCCATTCAGCTTATCAGCCAAACTGAGACGTTATATTACAGCCTACTCATTACAAATCAGTTTTAATTTTTATCACCTATTGAGACTAACAGCTACGCTTAAGTATATTATTTTTAAGTATACTATTTGCAAACAAGATGAACTCAAACGAAGATTGGCTCACACGCTCGCGGCTCAACGCAATGATATTCTAAACAAATATTCCTAAACGTGTTCCATATTGAGAAGTAAACAAGCCATATTTAACCTTGTGCTCTTGTGAATACACGAGCGTTTCAAGATTGGAAACTTGACTAAGATTGTTTAATCTATCTGCCGTTTGGACACTTCAACTGTTTGTTGAATTTGTTGACTCCAGTCGGTGCGCGGGTTGTGCGAGCAGCGAGCGGAACATTAATAATTATTCCTTTTTTTCATCCGGGCTTTGATTTAAAAACATAATTTTGTGACACTAAATGTCGTGTGAATATAATATAAATGTAGGTATTATGTGTAATATCTAATATTGGCCATCTCAAAGAGTAGTACCACAATTTATACATAAAGGTCTTTATTTTCCAGGCAGTTATTTCACGGCGATGATTCTAATTAACAAAAATACTGTAGAAAAAGAAAACACTCCACCTCGTTCACTGCAAAGCTACGTCCTCTACTTTATAGAACAACTCTACAAAACAGTGATATGTAGAGTTGTCTCGTAGCTCTGCTACAGATCTGTAGCGGCTCTACGTCGTCGTAGCTGTTCTACGTTCTTACATTTACAATGACGTTTCCTTCTTATCGTTTTGTTTTTGTTCAGCCTGAATTAGCTGTGATGCAGCAGTAATATTGAATGTTACAAACACAAAAATAAATCGTAATATAGAGGCAAAATAAAAGATAGTAAATTATTGTACCTTAATAAAATTATTCATTCTTTATGTTACAAAAAATAACCTTCCTTAGATTGATTCTAGATTATAACAATGATGGTGGTAATAACGAAATAAATCTTAAATAAGTTGTATTAGTATGAAGCTACCAAGGTAATAAATAGAGATTTTGTAGCAACTGGTCTGTAATGAGTTATTGCATTGCCTCCGACTACGAACTAAGTCCTCCATAGAAAAGGTTTTATAACATTCGTCACATATATATGTACGTATATAGTCACTTTTTTATTCATTGATGCCACTAACTAGCATTTTAAAAATAAACTACATCAACTAAAAGACAATTGCCATCCCAATTTTAAAATTGACTTAAAATAAAAGTTATTTTGTGTTTTTGTGCTGATTGTGAGGTCAAAAAAATCTAAAATAATCTGAATTAAAAATAAATAAAATGTAGCTTCTCGTTAGACTTCTACGCAATTATGAGTACGTGTGTTATTTTTGTAATAATATTTATTTTATGAGTTAATATTATAATATAGATATTTAATTATTTTAATAATAGTAAATAACTTAACGTTATCTTACTATTCTTTATTAACTTCCCTCAAATAGTAGTTCTTGCAGAACCAATTTTTATTTTTGACCTTCTATAAATTGAGCACGGATCGGTTTGTAAAATATAAATTTAACACATTATGTAATTCCTTTTAAAAACTCATTTAGATTAGAGAGAGCGCTTAGCTTAAACTTCATTTGGGTTCTTTTCAATATTACGTTTGAATACGTTGATTACATTCCCCAGATCCAATGAGTTGTAACGCGGGAGGGATAGGGGTTGTATATAGATCGGTTTACCTCTTGGACTCATGATGGTTTTTAGCTTTGAAGTTGTCCGGCCGCTCGAACGATAAATGGACATAATCCACAAGCATTAGCGTTGTGTCATATTTTGAAAAAAAATGAAATAAAATTGATAAAAAACTAGTTTTTTTATCAATTTTATTTCATTTTTTTATGTATGTTTGAACGAAGTAATCTTCGAAAAAACAAATCTCCTTTGATTTCAAAATTGTTTCGGTGTTATACATATTATAGTCCATTTACTGATATACTGAACATATATTACAAGCTGTCCACTACGCCACCTGATGAATCTGAGGGTTACTACTTGTTGTGTTAAAAAACGAGAAATAACATTTTAAAAGCTTTAAGTAACATCATAACTTTCAACACAACGAATTAAATAAGTGAATTGAAATGTTTGAAAATCAATGAAACGGCCAATCAGTAAATTTGTATAATCCAGTTATTCACTTCCTATATCGTGTCACTTTTATAAAATAGACGTGTGGCACTCGGGGACCGCCACGATAAAGCTATTGCATAGCATTTTTATCAACCTATACAATTATAATTCCTTACAGTCATTGGTAGTAGTATAAGTTTGCTTTCGGCCAGAAAACTTTATTTTAAAGTACTATTAGTTAATTTAAATTTAATGTTTATATTATGCATTTGATATTTTTTCTCAAATTCAAGTTTGTTTTATCCAGAATATCGACAGAATACATATTTTGGTAGGTGTAGGTTTCATTTTCGTTACAGAATTTCTAAATACGGTCGCCGCGCTCGAAGCATGCGATAAAATATACGCACTAGCTTCAAAAACTCTGAAACGTAGGAATACTTGTATCTGCCGCTCTCGCCCCCGCTCCGCCTGTGTCCGCGGGCGCCACAAGCGCGGCGCAGATGTTCGCACGTAAACGGATTTACTCGCAGCTCTCGGCGTCCATCGCAACTCGTAGGGCAAGTAATAGATTTTGTGTTTGTCAAAACAGGATTTATTGAATCAATTTGCGGGTCCGAATTGTGACACAAACATTTAACTTCAAATGACCGCTGCCTTTCATGTCGTCTCCTTTTTAGATAAAACCTTAAATTTATATCGTCGCAGAGTATTAATTAGATGCTTTAAAAATTACAATATTATAAGGATAATGCCTTCTTGTTTGTGATGAATAAAGTTAGAATATTTGAGTCACTCAGCTGATAATGAAACTGTTTCTTATCCGATTATTCTAATTTATCTTCATAACATTTGTGTTAACTGCTAATATAAACCAGATCCATAAAAATGGTTATATTTTTGTTTACGTGATGGTACTGCTCTTTTATATCTATACTCTGTGACTACAATTGGTCCAGCAAGTAAAAGTAATTTTATTTTAATTGCTATTTATTATATCTTGATTAGATCTTTAATTGCAAGTAAATTAAATAACGGCGTGGTAATTTAGTTAAAATAATAATAATTTCTAAATTTTCAAAAAATTCTTGTGATGTGTAATTTTTCAACATCCAAATTGTATCCAAGTGTATTTATATAACATTACATGAGTAGGACAGTGCAGATTTCTGATACACAATAAAGTTACAGAGAAAGTGTGAACTGCAGCGAGTATATTATCTGGGAGACTCATCCATCACGTGAGAGAAGCCCAGCTTGCGGGTCCGGTCAGCTGAGAGTAGCGACAATTCATCACAATCTCTTTCTTTTGCAGCGAGCGTCAGAGCATGCAGCAATTTATTGCTTATTGGTTGCTTATCCTAACACCACTATCGTGCTCATAGTTACGATTTAATTGACTTATTTCTAATAAATATAAGAAAACGCTCTCTATTATAACTTTAATATAAAATAAATGCAAAATAAATCTCGGTAATATTATTAACAGAGTTCACTATATAAATGAACAACACGCCGCGCGAGTCTCACGAGCGTTTGTATTGTGAATTATAATGGTGAGTGTAAACTGTGTCAGCGTGTCAGCGGGTCCTGGAGCAGCACTCCCGGCAGGTGAGTCGAGAGGCTCATTGAAATTATATCGCGAGCGCCTGACCTACAAGTACGAGAGGTAGCCCTCGATTTTTTTTTCTTTTTATTTTTTGATTACTGTTAGTGAAGTCGGTAAGTTTTATTTGTGTGATATCATGGACTGGTCTAGATTTATTGCCGGTTGTATCTATGTAATGTAGGTCAGTCGAGATCAGCAAAAAGACTAGATGAGAAATTCGTGTATCTGTATATTCGTATATTTTTAGAAATTAAATCCCTAAGGGGGTGAAATAATGTGTTGAAGTTTATTTCTTATAGATTAAACGCAGGTTAAATCGCGGGACATAGATAGCTTATGATATTTTTGAATTCAATAATAACAGCCCGAAGGAACGAACGTCGCGTTCATCGTATCAAATGGTGAGGATCAATCAGATATTTTCACATTTACAATATGACAGTGGGTTCACATACAAGTAACGCGCGCGCGGTAACAAAGAGCAGAGAAGTGCGGATCAGCGCCGGCAAGTCAAATAGTTAGATCCTGTTAACTTGCTAAGTCGCTGTTTGCACTGCGTCTTAAGAAGCGAACTCTGCTGTTTTGTTTCGTTTACGTTTCTACTGAGAGCGAGTGTACCACGGGTTGATATTTCAGTCATTTTATCCAAAAAATCGACCTCACCCGTGAATAATTACTTCTTAATTGTTTTCGTAAATCCCAGGGGG
>LUGF01019142.1:0-13394 GCA_001625245.1 Calycopis cecrops | reverse complement strand
CGAGAATTTTATATATTAGACTAGTCACTTCATACAAGTATAAATACTTATTTGTGTCTCTTTTATAGATATTATACTATCCTAAAAACATTTATTCAAATGGTAGCCAGTCCCTAACTGAATTTCCTCTATGCACGGCTTGAAAAACATCGGGCTATTCTATTGCCCGTAGTGTTACAAGGACCCACATCCGCTATGTGATGACTTTTATATGACTATTATATGACTATTATATGACTCTTAGAATCGCGATATCTCAGGAATGGTAACTGTTAGGAAAAAAATCATTGATACCATTTTTGTAGATAATTTTAAGATCTACAACTTTGGTATAAAGTTTTTTTTGATAAAACTTACCATTTTCAAGCAAAATCCAAAAAACCTTAAATTTTGACCTTTGACCTCGAATAACTTTTTAAGCACACATAGGATCGATGGGGACTTTTAAAACTTGATTTGTAATGGCAAACTATAGGTCTCCTTCCTCCTTAACCAAAATTTGGCTTTCCGGGAATTTTTGTTATTTCAAATGTCTAAATTGACCGGACTATTAAGCCATTAACATTAAAAAAATATCATAGGTATTTTGTCTGATATAAGTATTGTACGTCATGTATATTTTTACGCAATGTATTTATCAATTAAAATCTGCACGTAACTTTATACGGTTAATGCAAAACTACTACACACTATGTGCGTTGTAACAAACCATATCAGAATAACATTAAATATGTTGCTCATTCTCCTGTGTTATACACACATATTCACATATTCACGAGCACTATTTACGTCGTGTAATGCACGAGTTACATTTTTAAGTATCGCTGTAGTCGTAATTAGCCGGTAGATGGAGGCAGCGGGGCGCGCTGCTGCCGGCCGCGCGGAAACCGCCGCGTCGCTGGTTCGCTCTTGCATATTGGGACCAACTAACTATATTATGAGCTTGATGTGCTATTGTTTTGCGCAGGCAACGATCAATTAGGTATTGCCTGAAATAAACGAGATGGGGTTTTTTATAGGATAAGGGTCAAACGAGCAAGTCATAGACTACTGCTATCGCCGCCCATAGAGAACCGCATAACTCGAGGCTTTGCAGGTGCGTTGTCAACCTTTTAAATAAGAGTAAGCTCTTTTCTTCAAGAACCCCAAGTTGGGGTAATAAGAGACTAAAGCTACCAAAAATGCAACTTTAATATAATGTTTGGATTTTAAAATAAAAATGATTATTCTGTTGTATTTTCCCATTAAAATAGAAAAGTATTTTCTTGCTGTGAATTAGCTTAAAATACAACTGATTTAGTTTTTGAAGTATGTTTTGAAATGGTATATTGGAAAAGCTATTTGAGAACCACTGGTGCTCTTTTAATTTATTTAACTACTAAAATTATAATTGCAATACACATATTATAATATACTGAAATTCTTTTACTGAAATACACGACATTATTTAGACTTATTATTAAGACTTTAAACTGTTAGTAAAAAATAAATATACAGTCTAGTCTTCCATACTATACTAGTATCCTATAATATACCAGTACCATATAGTCTAGTGTTGTATGTGCCCTAGTTGACACCTGATGCCGACCCACTACCCGAGTGACGTCACCAGCTCTTTGTTTTGTGAACAACAAACTCGACAGCGCGACGTTGCACGCGGTGCGACAGCTGCCAGCCCACCGAGTCATTTGATTCTGATGGTTGTTTTGTGCCTTTCGGTGCCTAGTATTTCATGTTCATTTTGAATACCATGGAACCGTGATATCCATGAAACTTAGATAAATGTCATGTCTATAAATATTATAATTTATGGACGTGATAACTTACCTACTATGTTAAGATATTTTCTATTTAAACATTTTATAAACACAGCTACGTATAAACGAGACTATGATTAGATAAATATAATATGATAGATACTGTCTGATACTCTGAACAAAGAACAAGTAAAGAAGTTCAGGTATTTTATCATTTTTATATAAAGGCAAATTGAAAATATCCATTTTATAAATTATGGATAAAAGCTCAATTAAAATTATTAGCGGAACGTGCTAAGTTGAAGTTAATAATTTAAAAAGTTGTCCGTCAAACTGAGCGGTGCAATTACTTCAGCTCATTAAACGATGTTTATTAATTTGAACGTTAAAAAAGTGTTCCAATAAGAAAATGAGCGCCTGCTCCGGTTCCCACCCGATGGGTCCAATCATACATCATTCTCAACAGTGAAGAGGTATTAAAAATGTAAATGTATATTTTTATACTGTGTACAACCTACATCTGGGCATTTCTCATTTATCGCAAAGTTCGGCAATATTTTTTTGTATGGAATTGGGCTACAAACGATTTTATTCCAAACAGCTTTATGGTTCCGACCAGTAAATTTACGTGTAATATAAAGCGACTGCTTTAGCTGAAAAGTAAATTAACTGACGCTAGCATTCATCATCATCAACGCCACCATGTCTACAGTTGGAAGACGTAAATAAATGAGCTTCTTTATTTTGAGCAACTGAATATTATATACCTTTTTGCAGGTTCACACTTTTACACAAACTTGGAATATTTTCTAATTTTGCTGGCTTAAACCAAAATGTGTATGCAAAAGATGCAGTCTAAGATAAGAATAAGGTTATGAAAACCAAAAAAAAAATGATGACGTTTCACTTATAATTTGTTCAAGACACACCAGGTTAGTTTATACCTGTCTAATATTATAGATATTGTGTTTCAAGTCACACGTCTTTAGTTTTGTGGTATAAATTATTTGCAGCAAGATGTAAATAAATTTTACCTTTTTTATGTGATCTACCGACAAAGAGACACGTGTGTAAATAATAATGAGATGACGGTAATAAGATTTATTTCGTAAAACAGATCAATTGAGTTATCAAATAGCTAATGATATTAATCTTTAGCTAACCCTATTTCCGCGGCGAAGCCGTCTGGACAACTACAACGCACACGAAAAAAGTTATCATAGTTATCAATTAGTCGAAAAATAATACACAAAACTCAAAAGCTTTATACGTGAGAAACATTTGATTTTTTTATATGACACTAGTTTGTGGGCATACAAAAGAAATAGTATTTGTTTTTTATTCCAATAAAATAGACTCACTGAAACTGTTCTGAAATGAATATTGTGCCATAAAAATACTTAGGACGTCGACATATTGCGCTGCGTTTTGCTACATTATGTTATACCAAAGGATTTTTCTTTATACCAAACCAAACGTTAAATTTAAATTATTGAATCGCCAAAAACAAAAAACAATAATTTTTAGGTGGTTAAAAGGATACAATATAAATATTATCACAATTGTAGTTTATGAAATCAAAGGACATAACATTCAATTGGAATATAGGCGAGGTAACACGAGTAGTTTTTGTTTTTCATAATATAATACTAATTAACTAAAACTAGAATATTCTTTGTTTGGGAACCGTGTAGATGTGTTGTTACACATACATGTACACAGAAATAAATGAATGTATTTAAAACGAATGTGTTATTGAGTAATTTGTAGTATAAATGTCTTTAAAATGACAGGATGTAAGCCGATTGATTTATATCACTTCTACTGTATATAGCTAATATTATTCCCTTCGTGTTTAACCGATGTTTCCGTCACTTCACAAAAGGGTCTGACAGGATGTTGATGTTCATATATCACAGTATAATTAAGTTTGTGTATAATAAGTCAAAGTATTATATTTAAATTGTATAACTGTTGAAAATTGTAGAGGTACTCAGCGGTTTGCCGCTTGTCGGACGTCACCCTAATAACAGTATTGATTAAATTGACAGAGCTCTCCACCGACTCCGCTCGACTCTACTGAAATATTTTTCATTTATTTGTATTGGATTTGTTTTTAGACAAACAATGAATACACTGGTCTTATTTATGGTCTTTTGTCGCAATATTTTTGTGTCGTTCAAAATTGGGCTTTTATTTTACAATACGTTTATTTAGTTCGTTCCGTTTGATAAAGATATAATGTGACTTCTGATATTTGACAATTATTACTTTAAGGACTTTTAAAATTTTATTTTTATTCTTTTCAGTAAAAATTATTGTTATTAAAATATTATATTCTTTGATTGTGTGGATGTTAATAATAATCACGTATTTTTTCTTTATCGTTTTACTGCCATCATTTCAATATCATTTCATGATGATTTTATTGTAAGTAGACTGCTATGATGGTCTGCAATAAGAACCTACGATAGAAAATATTATGTTCACAATAAAAATGATAGTAAGTCTAGTAAGAGGTAGTGTCATTCTACGTGGCAGCGTAGCCTGGCGCCTCCGTCAAGTGACAGCTATGCGGTCGCGTTTCGTGTGGTTAGTTAGCAGCCAACGGCCCGTTGGAGGGAGGAGAGGAGGAGGGCAACGCACTTGCGTCACAATCACGCGGATATCAAGGGTCCCAACAGAGCTATAATACTAATAAATAAAACTGTATTGATAGTAATGTTTACTATGCATGTAGAATATTAATGTTCATAGATCATATGCGTGTAAATCCTGGAATACTTCTCGAGCCGTGTCTAACATCTAGATGTCATTAAATCGCTCTTTCCGTCTCCTTCTCTCCTGAATCTAGAACTTGAGAGAATCACGTAACAAAATATAAACCTCTTGATCGATGTACAGTTATTATCTACCACCGTACGCCGTGTTCCCGGCTGCCATTAAACCCCGATGGCCGGTTATCAAGCTCCCGGCGCGTCCCGGATCTCGGCGAGGAAATATTAATCTGCGACGTAACAAAATAAGTCCTCGTAATATGGTGGCAAGTGCTCTGTTTAATCGGTTTTCAGATCGAGGGATGGTTTTCATTAAAACTAAAATCACGTTGGTAAAGGGAAGTTTTGGTGTTGTGTGAGGGTCTTACTATTTTTATTTAAGCTTTGTAAGAGTGTTGCTACATTTGGTCGGCAGGACCGGGAAAGTCGGTTTTTATCGGAGTGAAATAACTGCTATCCTGTCGCAGTTCGTGCGGTTACGTGACAATATGTACGGACTACGGTATGTAACGGTCTTTTTATTATAATATATGGGGAAATGAGCATTCGGAGCCATTGTCATAATCATAAACATATTGTTATACACATCAATATACAAAACAATAAATATCCGCATAAAGGTAAACAGATGCGTTGCCCTCCTTCCTCCTCTAACCTCCATGGGCCACCGGCTACTTACACACCTCATGAAACACGACAGCATATCTGTCTCTTTATGTCGGTGTTGTGTGAGAGGTACCTCCCCTGTCGTGCCGGCCCAATTCAGCTACATGCATGCATGCAGCGTGGCACTTCCTTTTCCTGAAAATTGTTAGATAATTCGGGACACAACTAATGCATCACAATACTGTTTGTTTTAAAAGTGACTATTAATGTTACGGTAAAAAGTTTTTTTCCTTAAACACCTTTCAAATCGGAGGTCGTTTGTGTGAGAGGACTATCAACCTGAAGACCTCCCTCTTTTTGACCCGTGAACTAAATGGACCGTTCAGGTACGACCTGCCTTACTAGATTGCGAATGTAATTGTCTGTTATACAATTTATACATTACTATCTAGATGATTAAATTCGACGAGTAGGATATTATTTCGCATTTAACGTTTTTATATTTTATGTAGGTCTTGTAATTGTCTTGTCTTAAACTTGAAACAAAAAAATGATGTTTTATTTCTGCCACAAATACCAGAATTCATAGACGCAAACGGTTCAGGAGGCGGTATGGGGTGCAGTATGTATGTGTAGTACGTACTTTTATCCTATATATTAATTATTTTTCTCACCATAGCAATAAATAAATCTTTTATTTTCAAAGTCAAATCTTTCTGCACGTTGTCACCAAAATCTTCAAAGAGAGGAGGACGAGAACTCCCTGTTAAAAGAAATTTGATTTGTTAACGAAGGAAGCTAAATAAATATCGAGAAATGTGTATAATGAGGAAGTATTATCTGCTTTCACACCGATTTATTGATTTGTGTGTTTTGTCGTCGATTCTTTGTATTCCTTTGCAGGTCACGTAATTTTTTTTTTCTTCGTAAAGAGCATCATGAAAATTATCGATTCCCATAGACCGTTAAATCCGTTTCACAAAATTAATGCAATGAATGTATATTGTATATATCTCGTAAGCCTCCGTACACTATGAAACCATTCCCTCCAACATTCAGCGATGTTTTTGCACAATCAAAATTTGTAATATTTTATTTTTTGTATAAGTTTATTTCTATTTCATTATATAGCACTTCATTCAATTGCTTTTTTTCATCTACAAATGCTTGAACGAGTCGATATTTAATTAAAACTTGTCTCATTTTATAATTATGGTCTCGGCAAATGAGGCAAAATTTAATGAGATTTTTATGCTCTTTCGAACCGTTCAAAGAGAATTTGTGTTTCATGAAGCTCTATAGAGCGCTTTATAAAAGAGGCGATTGCATCAGGACTATAAATATGAATATAAAACCGTCACTGAGACGTACCTCGTTTAGATCTTCAGTCAGATCTGTATGTAATCTAATGATAAATAAATAATTATGATGAAAATAGCTTCCACCCGCAGCTTCGCCCGCGTAGATTTCGGACTACAAAAATGGTGTTATCATACATATAAACCTTCCTCTTAAATCACTCTATCTATTAAGAACCCCATCAAAATCTGTTATGTTATTTTAAAGATCTAAGCATACAGACGCTCAGACGGCGAATAGCGACTTAGTGTTATAGGTACTATGTAGTGATAAAAAAAAGTGATAATGATGCAAACAGAATTAAAGTGAAACAGATAAAACATGCAAACGCGGTGCTTCGCGAATATCGCGGCTGACGTGATTGCAGAGCGCTTAGCGTCGCTCAGTACACGTGTGCACTGTGCATACTGTAGAGATATAATAAACCAGCGGCGGTGGTCCGACTAGCGGCGGGTATTCTTCGGGTTTCATCATCATCATCATCATCACGACGACTATTAATTACGAATCACTTCGTTTCTTTGTGATGGACATCTAAACTACTGAACCGATTTATCAATAAAATTTTGCACATGTATGTGACAGTAAAATTACAAGATAGGTCTTATTTTACTTTAATAATGGCTCGATATTAATCCGCAGCAACGAATGGCCTGGTCCTACAGGTATTGAGCTATGGTATATTGCGCTTTATAACAACTGTAATCACTCAACATTTCGAAATGTGGTGTATTGTCACGTAATAAAATATCAAGCATTGCGCAACGATGATGTCAACAAGAATCAGTTTTGCGAATTATTTTTATAACGTAAATATACATAGTATATATTAGAACAATAAAAAGGCTCACACAATAAAAAAACACATTGCTCTACAAGTTAGTATTAGTCCAAACTGAACAATCCGAGACGTATGTGAATTATTTCTCTCTTACTATCCTCCCTCGCTCTCACTGGAGGCACTCAGTGGTGGGAGGAGCAGAAGTGTTCTCCGCTGTAATTAGCCGGAGCACGCAACAGCCGCAGCGATATTTTTGCAAACATTTTCATGTCGCCATCGTCGAACGAAATAAGCGTGCTTGTTCAACTATCATAACATCATCAAATTATATTCTTATATTTTCATGTTGTTTATTTTTATTGTTGTTTACTTTTTATCTTAGTGTTGTTGCGACCTAACGACATCTTTATATTCGCTGAAATATCCCGCCTCCGCCACATGAGTGATGTCCCCCAGGCATTCGAGGGGATGTATAAACTGAAAGGTCCATTATTTATATGTGTAGTCTAGCCTAAGTTTTCACCTGAAAAACAAATCAATTACTAGGTGCACCTCGCGGTTTCACCCTCGTAAATTTCGATCACGTGGAAAATAGAAAATCATCCCATGCCATCCCATAGGAACATTTTTTCAGGATAAACCTATCCTATGTGTTAATTTAAGTTACCCTCTATGTGTTTGCCAAATTTTATGAAAATCGGTGTTGCAGTTTTTCCGCGAAAGAATAACAAACAAACAAACATACAAAACTTTCTCATTTATTGTATTAGTAGGATCAAGCTGTAGTAGAGGAAGCTATGTTAATGCGTTTCGCGAACTGGACGTCCAAATGACACAACTATTAGAGTATTAAGAAATGGTTAAATAATATCGTCTGGTTTTACGCACGCTTTTGATGACTTGCTGGAACGTGATCCGTGTAAATTTACCGCTATAAAAAGTGCTTCTTATGAAACCGCTATAAAACCGTTTTACAAAGTCTGACCCTGCTTTATGTCTCTTATATAGCCGATAACAAGTTTGAGCAGCCGTCATGAAATAAAAGTTAAGATGTTGTAAATCTTGTAGAAACTGCCGCCGTCAGGTAATAAAAGACAACCTTCAACCTCATCTTTGTCTCAGTTATAAAAAAGTTTATTAATATCACATCGATAATATAAGGTCAAAAGCATGGATGTTATCTTTTTAAAAAACGATAAAGATATTTTAAACGTTAAAATTTGGCACAATTTCAGATTAAAATTTGGAATAACATAAAAATACCTTTTATTAAAAAAATGGAACGAATCCAAGGATTATAGCTAGTTATTAATAAACCGAGCAAAAGGTATTCTGGTGGTGAGTGATAACGTTTACGTTAACTCGTCGACAAGTAACTGCAATGATCGGATCTGTCTGATTCTCCTGTTAGCTCACCGATCTCGTACAAGCAATATGTTATGCGACAGCTTATCGCTTCAGTAAGAGGTATTGCCACACTACATGCTTACATGCAGCTGAATTGGCCCGGTACGACCGGCGAGGTACCTCTCGCTTACGGCCCGGCCACAGCTGCAGCGTTGCGACTTGCGGCGCGGCGAGCGGCGCGTTTTGCGGTGGTATGCCACAGCTCGCGCGGCGGCGGCAGCGGTGGACGTATTTAGACTATCAGAAATTCAAAACTGACACGATAATTCCGTGAAACAAGTGCGTTCTCAGCTCAAGATATCATTGATTTTCTAAGATTAACCTATGTAAATAAATAAAAGTATTAATTTGTTTATCGTTAGGTATTTATTTCAATTATCTAAATCAATTTATTAATCGCAAATTAATTTGTTTTTAATAATTATAATTATATATTTATGATTTAGGGGAGGAAACGAGCAGTCGGAGCCATTTTCCTGACTACCGACGCCCATAGACGTCGGTATAGAGGTTATACAGATGCGCTGCCCTCCTTTCCTCCCACCTCCATGGGCTACCGGCTACTTACATATCACACAAAACACGCGACAGCACGGCTGCCACTTTACGCAAGTCTCGTGTAAGCGAGAGGTACCTCCCCGGTCGTGCCGGCCTGATTCTGATTCAGCTGATTCAGCTGCATGCAAGCATGCAGTGTAGCACTACCTTTTACTAAACAAAAAGCTAAATCTCAAGAAATTTTTTTCACATCCTAGAACAGCTCTTTGTAATTTTAACCTACCTATGTAAATAAAATATGAATAAAAGTATTAATTTGTTTATAGGTAATTATTTAAATTATGGTAATCGATTTGTTAATCACACATTAATTAGTTTTTTTAATAATTATATTTTAAGGTTTAGGGGGTGGGGGGGAAAGAGCAGTCGGAGCCATTTTTAAATTGATAAACAAAACTTATTTACTTCGGCCGCGCGAGGCTGAATACGTCCGTCAAATGCCGCCGCTAGTAGCTTCATTAATCATTTGTTTCCACCGCGCCCCGCGCACCCCGTCCCCGCCGCTCGACTCGCCGCTCGAGTCTTCCCTCGCCGCTGGCCGCGCCGCAATACGCACCGCTGTAGCTGTGGCATAGCTGGTACATTCTCTAGGTTTTCCATACATCGCTCACCGGTCGACTCGCCGCTTGCCGCGCCGCAAAACGCACCGCTGCAGCTGTGGCATAGCTGCAGTTACTGTCGCGTTTCCTGCGGTGTGTATGCAGCCGGTGGTCTTTGGAGGTGGAAGGAGAAAGGAGGTTTAGCGCCTCCGTATAGACGCTATGAATAGTCATGAAAATGGCTCTAACAGCTCATTTGCCCCCCTACACCATAAAAAAGACATTATCTCTTACAATCTTAAAAGTAAGCGAGAAAGAAATATGTATTTTTGCGCTGAAAATAATTTATGAGTTATCTTTCGTGTTCGATTTCAGAGATACGAGACATTTCTCTTTCAGTGAGTCAGCGCTAAAGGCAGGTGCTTAATCATACAAAGTGTCACAAGTACAAATAAAGTTTTACATTACTGTAAAATTTTACTTTGCACTTTGCAGTTTTCTTATTGTGTTCAATTTCGATTCTTTCCTTTTCCTTATCCTCAACAAAGTCTAAAGTATATTAAAATTTATAAAAATGTGTTAAGCTAAAAAAATTATGGATGAAACAATTAAAATATCTAAATTATATTATATTTTTTATTTTATTTACAGCTTTCCTGTGGCTGCTCCACTGGCTATTAAGTAGAAAATCCGCTGAGGCTGAGATGGTGTTGGGGCTTCATTATGCTTTGAGAGCCCTACATAGAACCTCAAGATCTATCTGACATATGGAAATAATGGATATATTATTATTTTTATAATGGATACAAATTTTAATACTGCATTTCTTTCACTGTAGAGTTGAACCATAGCCTACAAAATATCTATATGTATATAGATTGCAAAATATACATTTTTTACCTCCAACGGAGTATATTTTCTTTTAATTATATTTATTATTATTGTATTATATTATCATCAAAAGTTTTCTTTAAATCAACGACAATAATTATATATTCATCATCAAAGGAAACTGGAACAAATAAATCAAAATATATTTTGTTTTAAAATTTCAATTCACAAGTCGTAATTTATTAAAGATAAATGTTTAAAATTACACAAACATTCAAACAGCTTATTTTCGTTTGGGGACAATCAGAGAAAATTTGTGGAGGCAGCGGGGAGAATGCGACGGAAATAATTAGTTCGGTTTGTATAAAAGGAGGAGAGAATAGGAGCATATTTTGAGGGAGTCGGAGAGGGTGGGATAAAACCTAAGCACACAAAATTGACCCCGGTTACTAGTGGGCTTAGTTCAATATTATGTTACACATATTATACAATGTGGTTGGTTATACACGTATTTAGTGGTGGCCCATGGAGGTGGAAGGAGGAAGGAGGGCAACACATCTGCTTATATCTATGCGGATGTCTATGAACGTAGGTAGCCATGAAAATCTGGCTCCGACTGCTCGTTTGCCTCCCCGTACCATAAAAAAAGGTTCATTTTCGCGGAATACGTTTACTCTGACGGCCCCCACTATATATAAACCGATACGTTATGAATTTATAAAACCGAGCCTGTAATACCGCGCTTGTGTCCACAGTGGCGACGATACTATAACGACTGCCAGGACGGGTGTGGTTTCGGCGTAGCTCTATCCCTGTAGCAGTGTTATCTAAAGATATCTGAAAACCCTAAATGAAAACTTCCTAACTAGTTCTATGCCATCTGGCTTAAATCTATCTCAGGAATGAGGATATAAAACACGTTAATAATTAATGTATTGTTTATTACTGAATCTTCTTAGTTCTATTTACATTTATCTATATGATCAAGGACCTATTCTAAAATAGATATGTTGCTTTTCACGGCTCGAAGCCGAATCTCCAAAATCACACAGAATATATTTTTTAACCTGTCAAGAATATAAAAAATTCTTCGCTATCATTCCATTAATTTAAACTTGAAATAATCTTTTTTATTACACAGACATACCAACCGTAGAGGATTTATTTGACGTAAGCATGGAGTTTTCTCCATGTTATACTCAATATAATGATAAAATGTAAAATTTTATTAATTGAGGATATTTTCTCTCTGAAGTGAACACTAAATTTAGTAATTTAGATGTTGTAAGAGCAAGTGTCGACGACGAGGAGATTCAAGCAAGTCTTTCTCCTTATACTTCAATTCCTCTCCTCCTTCCTAAACCTACGGATTTTTAGCAAGCCACATCATACAACGAAGCCGCTACTTCATATTGTAATTATAAGAGACTAGCTGCGCCACGCGGTTTCACCCGCGTAAATTTATATCCCGTAGAAAATAAAAAATTATTCCATGGCTTCCTAAAGGAATGTTTTTTCGGGATAAAACTATTTTATATGTTAATCCAAGTAACTATATGCGTATGCCAAATATCATGAAAATTGGTTTAGCAGTTTTTGCCTGAAGGATTAACAAACAAACAACTATTACATATTACTACGATTTGCACTTAGTCTATTTTATTTCAATCAAATTTCAATAGAGAACGATTATAATTAGAATTAAAGTGTTGGCGAAATTCCACATGTGCCGGCAATAGTTGGTGAATATCAGAGAGTGTGGTGAATGGACGGTGTGACGGCTTCTGTCGGCGTGTATCGTCCTATGGCGCTGTCGGCGGTGTCACTAGCTATCAGTGTCCATATATTGTGTCGGCGAATGTCAGAGTATGTCAGCGGGACTGTGTTTCTTTGCCAGCCGGCACGTGTTGGCTTGTTTCTTACGTCGCCGACGGCAGCGTGACGCAGCAAGTATTGCTGAATGTTGGTGTTTTCATGATTTGTCATGTTCAGTATGAGTCATTTTCTTCCTCGGTTTTCTTCTGTTATTTGTAGGTGTCGTCTGCGTGTGTCAACGTAAATCGGCGAACCAGGCTGCGGCGCGGAACATGGAGCGGGCTCCAACAACAAAAGTCCTTTGCCATCAATATGATGCGGCCACACGCGCTCCACCGCGAGGCCGCAGGTGACAGCTCCGAGCTGCCGAACAACAATCAATCTCCCGCCGCCGCACAACACGAACTTTAATAACTTTCACACAGACAGCTGCGGGGTGAGACTAATTGTTGTGACGGTAAACTTTAATATTATGTATTGTTTATGAGTTGAGGTTAACTAATGTAAAGCTGCAACCAATACCAATTAGTGTACATTATTTTGTTCTACCATGTTTGACCCTTCGACATATTTGAATTCTTACTGTTGGCACGATCTAAGATCTTAAGAAATTGAATTTGATGATGTTCACTTCATCGGATGCACAGGCTATACCTAATAAGTAAATAAATAAAATTATAGTGCGGTAGATTAAATTGTTTTATTTATACATATAATAAAACAGTAAAATTCGTGTGTCTGTACATTGAATATATTTACGATAATTGGGGGCGATGTTAAAAAGTATTAGAATACTTTCAAAGATTTTTAATTTTTTGTTTGTCTGGTTGTCCGTTTCTCCGGGCTAATCTCCGAATCTACTGGACGGATTCGAATGAAACTTTTTGTTGTGTATAGATACTTAGTGTGCGGTTATCATGAATTGGGACACCTCTTTAGAGATCCACGAAGGACTGGAGCTCTG